>LUCH01002250.1:0-70131 GCA_013368495.1 Paragonimus heterotremus | reverse complement strand
TGCATACACTTGTCGGTAGTGCGATAACACTACCTTCCAGACTTGTCTTTAACTGAACAGTGGTTATGTTGCAAAGTGTCTGGATTATGGAAGCTCCAGATTTTCTTGTCAATCACATAGAGAAAAGAGCAATTTTTTGTTCAGTAAAACTCGAAATGTTTACACCATTCCACTAGAAGTGAACCATATACGGCTCAAGTCTCAAACAGTCCACACTGGAATCCACCAACGCGACTGTTGAGCATAGAAATTGTATCAGTAATAAGTGGTTTGGCAAATCTATGATTTTAGATGAGACCCAACTGTGAAAAGTCAGGGCTTCGGCTACAGTCGAACCAGCGACGGAATGAGGATTAGTCCCCAAAGGAAACAAATATCGGACCACACATTTAGATAGCTGGTCAAGTGACAACAGTAGATGGAAGAGTCACCATGAGCTAACAACCTCAAATCTGATGAGGATATAATTGTTATAAGCTTACAACAACTGCCAGGAACAGATTGTCTACGTCAGATTCTGCGATCTCCACGACAGATAACCAACCTGTGACTCGACTTGCTGTAACCCGTATGAGTGACCTTCATGGTTGAGTGATCAAGGAGACTAAGTTGGGCGTGCCTGTGGACCGTAAACAACCACGTGTCGTTAATCATGGCCAAATCGATATGAATACCCAGACACGTGTGGAATGTCACAGTGTTAAATACCCCAGGGTTAGTAAGAAGAGTGATATCTGCTAGGTTGAAAACACCCCATACGATACATAGTGACGTATCATGATCACCGAAATCGTTAATGGAATGCCGTCAACGAAGTTATCAATCTCAGACCAAATAGGATGAGGCCAGTGAAATTGTTAGACCATACGGTACCTTGTTCTTGTCACACTCTGAAGGATAATTTATGGCCAAACTCATCAGGAGGATACAGTTTGACACCCGAAGCAGCAGCTGGCGTTAGTCTGCCTGGAGTAATTCCCAAGGGAGTACTACGCTGAATTTGGTAGGATATTAAACAGCTGTTACTATGCCTTAATGCAACTAGAATGGTGCATCGTTGAGCCCAACTGTGGTGTCTTTGCGACGAAAGGCATAGATTGGTTTGAACATGATTAAAACTGTATGACAGTTGAAAATGTCATTACTGAACATATGACTTCTGAAAAATCGTAACAGTTTTGCCGATCCTATCTTGCGTCCACTTCTAATTTAATTCCGACTACTGAAATCATACCAAATAGTTGGTTATTTGACAACAATTTCGAACTAGTTGAAGGTGCCTGTGATTGGTGTATTAACACCGAAACACCGAAGCAACAGCTGACAATATCGCTAGTTACTAGCCTATGACATAATCTGTGGGTGCTGCTTCAGACGCTACTGTGAAATCCCAGGATATAAGCAACATCCCGTATTAGTCGAAACTTGATAAATCAGCTGGAGCAGACAGTGTTTCATCAATCATTCTTAAGTAATGCGCATCCTCCTTGGTCACACCATCAGACATAAAGCCTCCCAGCCGCATACGGGAAGAAAATAATAATGGTAGCTGGAAACACATTCACAATACACCAGTTTCAATAAAATAAACACTGAAATTTTGCCATATTTCCTGTCGACCAGCCCTTCTGAAAGTTTAACAAGTAATTTTTTCGAAATCAATTGTCCGATGCTACTACTGAAGTTCCGTAGTGTATTTGGCAGTCTTCATCAATAAGTCTTGCTTAGTCTTTTACCGTAAAATATGATTAACCCTACCTGTTCAAGAATTGTCATATACTAGTTTGATAATCGAATACAGTTTACTCCTACGTTCATACACACCGCCGTTACTGCTTGATAACAGCGATGTCCTTCGAAGTGCCGTATATTTTTTGTTGCATGGCCAGCGTGCCAACAAGACAACGTTTACTTTTCCTTGGTCTTGGGTCTCGCACGTCCAAGTACCGAAGGCATTAAAATATTTCAATATGTGCTCACTAAACTAGCACAGTGATCAGGCTCCAGAAACAAAACGGAATTACTGTGACTATTAGGCAATTGCATTTCTGTTGCAAAGACATGTTTTGTGGCTAATTGATTATGTTTTGTCTACCATATTCGCACAAACCTTGAACCTATGTTACAACGTTTCAAGGTCGATATCTTTTTCACGCTCTTCCGATCACGTCGCATCAAGGAATTTACTTTCAAAATTGGATGCCTGCTGTTTAACACATTTCCGTATATCCTCGAATGTATGAAGTAATTTCGTGCGCTAATTCGACCTGTCTCACTGTTTGTTTCGTTTCTTTGGTATGTTTGTCAGTCTAATCGTTAAAGTCTTTAGATGTTTAACTAGAAGTATTGGTAATTTCTAACCCTGCAAATACTTAATCCCTCTACCTCGGAACAGCTTACAGTTTATGACATATTTTCCCCATGAAACAGGTTACGCTTATTTACTCCCTTCGCATACCATATATAATCAGTATGCCTTTATCTCACAGATTAACCGATTGTACAGACCGTTAATTTTTACAACATTTTGCACACAACTATTCAGTCCTCACATCTCCGTCCCGTCATCTTTATAAAAATTACAGGTAGCCATCAGTAGTACTAAAAATGTTCATTCGTATAAATGAGAGCGTTTTAGTTCTTTATTGATTCACTGAAAACTCATCTCTATACTGGTATGCATATGTATGTATGTGTGCACTTCTTTTACAGTTCATCACATGAATACACAATACTCGCCCTAAGGCCTGTACGATTAACTGAACAGATAACATGGGCTATCTGGAGGAATGAAGAGATTAACTGTTTTTGTAAAGAGTGGACTTCAGATTTTGAGGGTCAAAATGATGCTGACAAACGAGGTTGACCCTATGGAGTGAAATCGTAACAACCAAGGAACGTAATTGTGACCCACAATCAGGTCTGGAAACCACTGCCTCAGGGTACCGCAATCTTAAAGTATCCACAACGGAGTGAGGTACAACGTTCCATTCACGGTAGGTTGCACGTTTGTAGAGGCACTCTTGCAGTGTCTTGAAACTGACTAAAAATCCACCTATCAAATGCAGCAGCTCTTTGTTCGGTTCCATATGATTTATCCAACCAAATTACAATCCCGCTGTTAACTAACCAAAATTGTGAATACTAGCGATCATCTGAGCAATGTGTTGTTGTTGTTGTTTTACCGAATCTCGGGAGAATAGTCAATCATGTCTCAGCCTGTTGAAGATTACACGTTTACAACCGAATCACTGTATGCATCATCACCAGTATTGAGCATTCTTGAATGAACCGACTACTTTTCGCCAGTTAATTGTTTTTTTTTCTGTGAACCGTGTTGAGTACCGGAAGATAATTATTCGCCTCCATGGTGGATTCACACAAATTTAGACATGGAACTTTCCACTATTCATAAACCAATGTTTTTAGTAGACAGTGGCTGGTTGCTATCGATCAGACTGACTGATACAACAGTGATGGTTTTTCGAACGAGTTATATAATGGACGACTAAATGGTCATACAATCTGGATTCCTTGGCTTGTAGTACTTTAGAATCATGTTTCGGTCGAAGGACTATCTGTGGTACTCGAAAGATGTCGGCGTGACTCTCCTATCTAGTGGAAGACTGACTGATTTTGATTATGCTGATGACAAGGTGTAGTTGTTTGACAGTTTCCAGGCGGTACAGACATTGCTGGACGTTATTTCGCACTCCACTAGATATTTGGGAATGTAATTTGCCGTGTCGGAGTGAAAATTGCTTCTGGAAAACTGTTGGAATTACGTAGATCTCATGTTGGATAATGAAGTTATGGGGTCGTTGATCGGTTTGTGTAATTGGGATGCTGTGTCTGCGGCGGCGGAGATGTAGGGACTGTGATACAGGCTCGTATTTATAAGGCTAAGGCGGTATTCGCTAATCTGGGACAGTATGTCTACAGTCAGGCGTCTCTCTGGGTTTTAACTGTCACCAATATAAGACGACTGTGAGTGTTGCATTACTTGACGGCAGTGAAACTTGACCGTTCAGGGTAGAATACATGAACGGTCTTCAAGTAGTTGACTGTTGATGTCGGCGTTCGATCATCTGCATCAGGTAACGAGTAGGTTAGAAAGCAGGTATTTAGTAGTGACTGCTAATTGAGTCCCCCTGTTCACTCCTTGCATTTACACAGAATTATGTGGCCAGGTCATGTACTAAGCATGCCAGCTAGTTGTCTTCCACAATGAGCACTCTTTACAGATATTGTGACCAACTGGCATGCTATGCAAGATGATACGAGATGATGACCCAGCATAGAGAAATGAAGTCATTCATCACGGTTTTGACCACTGCAGGTCTGGTTCGTCTCTCGGGCTGGGGATATCGCGACTCACACGGTTGGCAGCCGGAGGAGTTAGGTGATATGACGGAAAGTGTGTTCAGTAGTGTGAATGCCCACGTTGTTTGTCCGAGTTTTTCGCACTGAAAACCATAATAAAGCTGTCTTGGTGATGACGTCTTTCTTTCACTTACAGCTCGATTGTTTGTTTGCAAGATGTGGAAACCTTGATGTTGAATGATTGAATATAAATGCAGCTATTATTGGTAGTTAGGTCCCCTCCCCTATCCTTATTTTTTCTTCCTGGTCTGGGTTTTCTTCTTATTCATGGTTGCATGACAGTTAAGCAGCAGTGAGAATCACCAATGCACTGTTGTCTGTGATGATGATGATGAAACCCCTTTCAT
The DNA here is from genome assembly GCA_013368495.1 of Paragonimus heterotremus. Taxonomy (NCBI): domain Eukaryota; kingdom Metazoa; phylum Platyhelminthes; class Trematoda; order Plagiorchiida; family Troglotrematidae; genus Paragonimus; species Paragonimus heterotremus. The sequence goes on along the minus strand of LUCH01002250.1, from coordinate 65,401 downwards.
GTGGACGTGTGGTAATCCGTCGTGAACTAGTGTTTTGATCGAAGTTCGTGGATAGCACAAGGGTTGTTTATTCGACAAAACAATACATGGGCTATTCATTTAAACAGGAACAGGAATAAAACCACTCATTTGCACGCGATATTCGGCCCCACACCGTCTCGGCTGTCACAGACGTTAATGCTCAGTTCCTTCAAGTAGCAGGGACCATTATGAGCGATGCTGCACTTTGATACTCCTTCCTGCATTCTTCCTGTGGCTTGTACGATGTCAAAATATATGCTGTGCTCCTACTACTGAATAGCCGCTGTATGAGTAGTATAATGCGATCGCTCATCGTTATTGCACTAGTAATGAATTTCGCTGTGACACTAGGCCTGTAAAATCATATGCTTTCCAGTTCATGTGTGGTTGATTTGTTTAATTCAGTTTGCAATCGATCTCGGTGTATCACCTCTACACTGAATATTGCCATAATTACCAGTGTACTACCTCACTGTGGTGGTGTTTTTACCGATTCAATAACCTTGACCAAAATGCATGCACTCGGATAATTTCATCCGGTCACGATCAGAGTCATTCACACCCGTTTAGCATGGTCGTAATTACCATTTGTAACAGTGCAACAAGAATTGTGACAATTGTTTCACAAGTTCTTTAAACAATAAACATTTCTAAACTTTACAAACTCGAATGCATGATTGGGTCAGAAATGAGTAGTTGCAGACGATGGGGGCTACCTGAACCATTTGGTGGTTGTCAGTGACAGCCTAACAGTGGACGGATACCGGAAAACGTCGTTTATTATCAACGAACGGCGTTACCGATCATCAGTCCAAATAAATTTTCCACATCAGGTTTTACAAATTGTTCGAGAATAATCGGATTATACGGATTAATTGGTGCACTCGTGGTGACATGATACATTGTGAGAAGATGGCGATTGGCAACTGAATGAATGAGGCGTTTCATAATGACTTCTTCGTCTTGTTCTGCAAGACGATGAAGGTTCATTATGCATATAGGCTCCCACTTGATCTCTTGGAAACGGCAGAATGGTGTTCTCTGATTATACAGTTAACGATTTCGAATTTCATAATCATAGAATAACGTTCTACCGGCTGAGCTATGAAGCCACGCTAGTAGTTTAGAGAGTTCACATTTGGAGTCTGTTACCCACCCGACACACTGTTCCTTACGGAGTCTGCGAAATCGTCCAATGGATCGACTGCCTCGGTAGGATTTTTCGAAAAGTTCACGCAGAAGTCCACCAACGCCACCTATGACCAGAGAAAAGGTGTTTATAATGAGCAGCTTAGCAGATCTGATGACTTAGAAGAGGTCCAATTATCAGGGATTAGACAGAATCCAAAGCAGAACCAGAGACAGGCTGCTCAAACGCGCCAAGTGCCCTACCGCTTGGGCTACGAAGCCTCGCCAGAAACCCGAGATTTTCACATTTGGATTCTGTTACACACACATCTCACTGTTTCATGTGGAATCCACCGGGGCAGTCAATCCCCTGAATCATTCGATGGATTTCATTTCAGACAGCGGGCTGTGTGAGTGACAGAGTTCAAAAATGAAATTCCCGAGCTCTTGGTGTAGCATCGTAGCTCAGCTGGTAGAGCGTTTGACGCGTTCGGGCATGCGGTTTCTGTCAACGACCCGAATTTATCCTAATCTGCGAATTTTCACAAGTGGGTCTCTTATAAATCATCAGATCTACCAAGCAAGTCATTAGTAATATAATCAGAGAATAGTCCTCTCTACAGGGTACCCCACCCTAGCACGACAGCTTAAGCGTTCCCGTGATTTACCTTTCAAACATAGCCTGCAGAATTGATGGACCTAAAACTAATCATGCTTCTATGAGATCATTTGAATCATGCTAGTTGACAAAACGGAAACAGCTTATCCATGCGCACCACTGATGATGATTTGATTGTTAGAAAATAGTAAGAACACAGACCGCATGCCCAGAATTAAGGGATTTGTTTTGCCCATCTGGGGTGGTTCATCGCGGTACCGAAACGAGTGCGAAGGTGTCAGTCTCATCATTGCAAAATGGTTGAATGACTGATAAGGTACGTCAGTTATAACTGTAACCTACGAAACAATATTGTCACCTATAGCCTTCAGGAGATATAGTATGTAGTGATCTTCTCAGAAGCACCATAGAGACCAGAACGAAATTCCCATGAAGCAGTTTGAGAAACAGTGAATGGCAGTGCACTGCCGAGGTTCGGGACAGAATGAAGTCTGATAACTTTTTCCTAAGCTGATAACACTGGAACTGGTTCCAATTCTCACACTGAAATTTCTTTGGTCGTCACCATCACTTCTTCAATAACACCAGTAGTGCTTATAGATAATTACCGGTTCTACTGGTCAAAATATTAACCAAGTTATCTGAAAAAATTCAACAACCGACGAAGATAGAAATAATCCATTAGAAATTACCAGTAGCTCTAGGGTGCTCCACGACTGCAGCAGACTTGAGGGTCATAATTGAGTTGACGGACAAATGATTCAGAGTACAAGATGCCAATCGCGTTCTAATGCAGACGAAACACAATAAGTGGACGACAGAAAATGTGTTGGGCATTTGCTTGAACCTTCGAACAGTGTGAGCTGTTTGTGTTTGGCTCACGTATCCAAGTGGAGAGTAATCAAAAATTACTGGGGCAGATCAAGTAGGTGAATAATCAAGAAATGCATATTCGTTGACCAGTACTCATACCGAACTTAGTCAACTACTGTTGTTTATTTAGTAAACTAACACGGGTTAGGTGTTCAAACAGAATAAGAAACAAAAGCACTCATCTGCATATAACAATCGACCCAGAAGGTCCCGGCTGCTGCAGACGCTAATGCTCAGCTTCTTCGCGCAGCCAGAACTATTCCATAGCATGCTATACTGTCGTGTTGGTGTGATGTTTCTTCCCGTGTTTTCCTGCGGCCACTTTTTCGCCCCATTACTGAATAGTGGTGGTGTGAGTAGTATGGGGCGGTCGCTCGTCCTCATCACATTGTGGTTTACAAGCAGGTGAATGTACAAATGTGTTAATTATGGGAACCTAGTTAGATATCGATATACAGCACACCTCATGGATGTCGTGAAACGACGGTTTATTTTTACGATCAATAGGCATTACTACTGATAGTACAATGCATAGAAAATCAATTCTAATCAAAAGTTTTGCTGATATATATCGTAAATCTATTTCACCTCAGTAATTTTCTTGCGTATTTCAACTAAAAATAATTAGGTTCACGTCATTCTTGTTCAGAAAATTAGTCAGCTTTCCTTTTCGTGGATAATCTCGAAACATATAAAGTACTCTTCAACATATTGTGGAAAGAAGTTGATGTTTGTGGGTTTTAATTTAAAGGAATCCGCTTCGCCTAACTCCCCTCCAAAAAAGTGCTCTTTTACAAGATGAATAATAAATGGTTGGTGTCTTAAGGACCAGCAGAACGCAGTGTCTGATACACTTCAAGGCAAAAATTAATCTTTTCATTACAAACCAATTGATTTAATTTGCCTGGAAGGAGGGAGCAAAGAAGGGCGTTGTTCTTGATTGAAACGCGACTGTAAAAACGTAGACGCTTAAGTTAGTCTTCTACATGAGGGTTTAACTTCTTGTGTCCATGCTGATGGACACTGAAAATACTATTTCTGGATGATACACTTCAGTAAATCCATGCATCAAATCAATAATTCCCGAGTATCCAAAATCGGGACCAGAAGCGAATCAAAAATACAAGAAGAATAGAAACCCAAAGCGTATTAGCGAACTTTGCAGTAAGTCTCATGAATAGTTAAATGACACCGACATGAAGTGATAGCCAGTGTCGTTAGGGATCTGGAATTTGAACGTGTGAGCAATCTGAGATTGTGAACGGCGCCAAATTTGCACATCAGCAAACAGCAAACGAATGGCAAGCAAGCACTGTTTCGATCCCACATAAAATAGGAACTAGCATTTTAGAAAGTATTTTTCACATCGTACAACAGGCAGACTGGAATTATCTCCAAATCATTATATATGTGATTATTTTCAATGGTGTTCAGAAATTCGTAAAACTAGTCAACCTCACCTTTCTGCCTTCGATTTGCATCGTGCTAAAATCCCCATATACGAAAACAGTTAAATGTGGTTTGTATACGTTGGTTTTCCGATTGGTCCAAAATATGACGGTTTTGTATGTCTTACAAGGGAAACGTTGACGGCCTACCACGCAAGAAAATGGGCGTAGATAAGAACTTCAATAACTACGAGTGAAGTAGTTCACTTCCCTTCAAATAGATCACTGATAAGACCGGTTAAAGAAAGTTTCCTTTCTGGGTCACTGTTGGGGAGGAGTCTGCCTAACTCATGAATTGATGGCATACAAGGCAACGCTAGTTTGTATACTAGTGAGATATTATGTTTGTCTTGTGTATGAAGTTCACATGAGCATGGCTTTTTGGTTCATATTCTCAGTCATTAATTTACATAAGTGACATTATACACACATTTTTGACTAGCTAGCGTCTTCAGTAGGCAAGTTTTTAATCTCCTGGACTCATTTTTTCTCTCATTGTTGTTTACAAGAGACTCCGTACTCAACCAGCAGCACGTAGCATTAATCATAGTTCAGCTAACTGATTGGTCTTCAACTGGCGCCTCTTCTTTAGAAATTGCGTAGGCTGTTGATCGATAAGTCAGTCCAATTTCGTTTGGGTCGTCGCATGAGTACGATCGGGACTATTTGTATCAAAGGAACTTTACATTCGTTATAATGAGAAACATCCAAGTGGTGCATTTCATATCTTGAGTTTTTATGCAGGGTCAGGTTTGCATAACTGTGGAGCATTTTTGCTTATAACAGTTGGTCATACCAATTGTGTTTGTGTAACTCAAACTTCGACCAGTCGACTCAGATGGTAGTCCGGTGGATATAGGTTGACTGTACTTCGAAATACGATGGGAATATTACGTATAAATTTCCTCCCGAATCGCAGACTTACGGCTAATTGGAAATAAGCCAAGTGGAATAGCAATTAAAAAAAGACAGTAGTCTGATTAAGTCTAGTTAGTTCGTTTACTTTTTGTTGCCATGTGCAGCTTGCAAAAAACTGTCGAGTTACTTCAACGGCTGATAAGAGTAAACCTAAAAGTTACCATTTTGTTTCATGCTTTCATTATATTCCGATTAAACATTAAACACATAGAAACAACAGGTATAATCTATAATTGATTGTATCATTAGGTTGCCGAACATGAAAATTGCTAACTGTCCTACTGAAAGGCTAGATTTCCTTGAAAGAACTTACATTGGCATGAAACGCAATATCATGGCTGATTTCTCCTGTCCGTGATCTCGATGGGTCAGTGGATAAACCGCCAGTGTTATTATCTGTATGATAGCTGTTTTCGACAAATCACCAAACGACTGTCAGTGAATACCAGCGCACCCTCACATGACAAAAAACAACCGTAGTTGCTTCAGAACCAGTCAGCATCGGTACTCCCGGTGGATTTTCGCCATATCTTAGTAAGTCATGGTTTTTCCTAATCGAAGTTTGAACAAATTCTGACAAGCTAGTCGACAGTCTGTCAACCCACTTTATCTAGTCATTCTACGTATTTCTCCTCTCTGTAAATGTCGTTTCTATATCATTCGTTTTCTTCCCGTATTCTACATCCTCGAGTTCAAAGCAACTTGTAATCCAATTCCTAACCGTTATTAATGAAGACGGTAGAAAATCAAGAGGCAGAAGCTACTAGAAAAATATTCATTGATACTAAGACCGGCTTCTGTTTTGTTTGAACTCATCAAGTAGGGGTGGCTTGAATTGGGTTCCAGTCGATAATCATTCGCGGCCGATTATCTTATCCGCAGGGATAACAGTCCAGTGGGCATCGTTTGTGACGGAAAGGTTAACGGAATTGATTTGTGACTTGTTCATGCCCAGCCGGAACAAGTGGACCAGATCCACAGACTGCTACTCAGGTTATTAGTCTGCTGTGGCCAGCGTAGTGACCCACGATCATGTGGCTTCTCTAAGGTTTCAGGCTGTAACCGTATTCAACTGCTTGTTTGTTCAGTATACACGATTCTGTGTACGTCTGCTATAGGAGGCCTGATACGAACTCAGCGTCACTTTCTTCAGTCGTGCAACTAATTGCACACAGCGAATGCCTGCCATTTTCCTAATGACATCTATTATTCCATTCTCCAAGGTCGTTTAACCTGTACCTATTCGAGCTTTGTTTAACGCACTCGAAGTTTCCACGCCCCTTTCGCCGGACGCGTTATTGAGTGCTGCCGAGTGGACTGTAGCCCATCTCACGCTTCTTTTCTTTCTCCTCTTGGTTGCTGCCGTTGGTCCCAGACTAGGCTAGAGCTAACTGCTTATCGTATTTTCAGATATTACTGAAAATATACGCTTTCTCTTAGTTCGATTACTGTTGGGATTACGTTTCGATTGCCGTTCAGGAAAGGTGTTTTAAACTGTTAATGGACAAATGTCTAGCGCATACTCACTTGTCCACTACATCAGATAAGCTTATATCGACTTGTCAGAACAAGGGTAGTTGAGCCAAACTGGTCTTGCTGTACAATAATCTAACTGCCTGATGCGGTGATGTCCAAATTCTTACAGACCCAGTCATGGCTGTGAACGACAGTATCAACTCCATTGCACAGATAACTGTCCAAACTCATGTCGTTTAGATCTACAATAACCCAGTAATTTGCCGGAAGGCTGAAAGAAAGGTCGCCTATTTTTTAACACTGTCACTTGAATGATATCTCCAATCCTTCTAAGTCACAATAAACATATACAGGCAATCCTTTGAAATGTGTAATTATTCTGATTTGACATTCACCGATTTCCATGACGCTACGTATCATGTTTACAAAGTTAGAGGGCTGATACAGTGTGAGATTTGTGTATATAACCCGTCACTCGATGGTCGCACAAACACACGCGTACATACATTCGAAACGTGTGAACACAGGCGGCTGGGCGATTTGCTAAGAAGCCAAGAATGTATCGGTGCAGCTTGTACGTGCGCTACGGTATTAGATACTTATCGATCAGATTCTGGCAGTATTTCAAACTAAAACGCTGAAAATGACCTTGCTAACGGTCAGATTAGTAGGGCCGATGAAAAATGTCCGCTTTGAACCGGTTTGCGTACGCTGTTGGTGTGCGAAACTCAATTCACAAACAACTTGGCAAATCTGGTAGACCATGGTGCGTAACCATCGGATGTGACAATGTCCAGACTGCCAGACTCTGTACGAAACCGGACCACCCCGATGAAAGTGAACCGGGTTTTGTAAACCGTATCCTACTTCTCACGGCATCTGACAATCCATAATTGTTCCAGTTAGCGTAATATTTTTATCGCAAAAGCTTCCACTGTGCATTTTCACTGAACAAATGGGATTTTTAATGTATTCTCTGTTGTGGCTTCTGTGAGTTACTACCTCTAACTTGGAATCTAGAATTTTGTTTTATCCACCAATATATCAGCGTTGTTTCAATTATGGGGAGTTAATCTCCGCTAAATAAAAAAACTTTCTTGCGTAACGTATTGTTACATTCAACCCCGGGATTAATCCGCACCGATCATTCAGTTATTTCTTGGCCTTCAACGGAAACCTCGAGCTGCAACACAGGTTATTAAAAGTTGAGACACTAAAATGTGTATATTGACCTAACCACCCCACACCAGCTGGGTGTGTAGAAAAACTATGATTAATAATGAGCGGTCATGGTTCGGCGGAAAGGATATGCACCACTGACGAGCTACAACACAAGAAAAGCAGGAGACAAAGGGTTCTTTACAAAATAGGCCGGCTGGAAAGCTGACTGCGAAAGCTACTAACAAACATAAGTGGTGCTGAACTTAAAATTAACGAAATCGCCGATCACCCATTAGCATTCCAGAATATTCTTCAGCATAGTTAATAAATTCGAGGACTTGCATTTGACTCAGAAATCCTAATCACAAGGTTACCGATTGGTGTTAACAAATAGTAACTGCGTCACACACGAAGGTGATCGAGTGAATTGAGCACTGCGAAAAAGACAAAGTGACTGAACGTTCAGTTACGATAAATCGGCAGCGCCTAATGTGAGATCAGTGACACAGTGTTCAACACGGTTGTTTCAGGAAAGTGTTGCCGAAGTTTCTTCGCCACGGTGATATACACCACTGACAATTTCCAACAAGAGCAAAAGCTGAATCTGGTGTTCTTTTATTGAAGGGGCTTATTGAAAACTCTTTGAGAAAGCTAAAGCTGTGGTCAACTGTAGCTGATGCCTAACTCAAAAACGACTGAAGACAACATGTATATAGTATTAACCCGTATTCAAAATTACACAATACAAGGTAGGAAATAGTATGTGACTTAGTAGGGGACACAACATAATTGTCAGTACCATAATGTGTATTAACTCTCGATGGAATGCAGTGGAAAGAAAGCAACGTCTAGGATGGTGAGACGGCATAGTTTGCAGAGGCCAACTGATGCATGCACTGTGTACGCAGCTTAAACTTGTGGGCAGTGTTGATGGATGTGCTACAAATCCGTGTTCGTAAATGAAAGCCACGCTCAGTAGCAAAAAGGCCGTGAACTGGTACACATGGCTAACTACTGGTCTGCGGTGTGCCTTCAAATATGAAACGTTACAACGTCACGATCGCATCTTCGTATCAGGACTTGATAGGCAATCACAACTCACAAATCCCCGAGTATGTCGAAGTATTTGGATGTTGGGATGTTAGTCGAGCTTGATATTTGGGTTGCAAACGCCTCATCATTAAAAGAAGTGACATCATCAGTGCTTAAATGTTTCAACGTATACAGTGCGACGAACATCTCAATATCTACATATACAACTCGAGCTACGAATAACACCATCACCGTTTCTAACCATCCTGTCGAAATATTGTTGATCAACCCTCGGCAGCCGGTTGTATGCACACAGAAACAACTGACTGTCAATCTTTGCTTGTCATTGCTTTAGCCATGAGTACCAATCACGTTCCAGCCAGATTTGTACTTTCAACCGTTTCATTTGAGTCTTGTTACTTTGTTTTCATGCTGGTCACAAATTTACGAGTGAGGAGGGTGTGCGAAATGAATTCATATCATAATTTGTCTTCTGACTACCCTATTCAAATGGCTGAAGGGGATTTAATGTTACAAAGTCCCCTAATTTAGGAGTCCGACCGTCTTCCACACTAAACTTCACTCCATCACTATTCGTTCTAGCTCCAGCAAATTTATTTGGGTATTCTCAATTGTTATTAGCATGGCGGTACTGATGAAGTTTTGTTTTGCTTCTAGTACTCTGCCGCTTCTGTACGGCTTCTGTGGAGCTGACGTTTAGTCGTCTCTTTTTTCTGATAATCTGTTCATCGTTAAGGCACTGCATCATCTCACACATTCCCCCCACATCCAGTAAAAAATTATGCAGATGCCGGGCTTGTTGCACTCAGGCTCCATGGTTTATGTAGATGACTTTCGAGTCAGAATTGAACAAAACGTAATTAGCGGATAGCTCTGAGATAAATTACACCGTAATTACTTGCATGGTTATGGTTGGTCAAACTCTGCGCTTCAACTAACTCATTTGCATTCCGTCGTCATAAATATATTTATTCGTCAGTTGAATGTCTTGATGTTCGCCCACACATTAAATTGATTGGCGATTTTTACGCACTGCTTCTTCTACGGAACGTTGGGCTAACAGAACCAATGGTAGCACATCTTCCAAAATCCCCTCATTTAGGAATTTCTATTGTGGTGACTTCGTTTTACTGTAGGTGATACATCGTCCTGAGAACTCTCGTGGTTCACAGTCGCTCTGGACACTTATGAAAATCTTCATCTTTGATTTAGTGGCATTGATCAGTAAGTATGCATTACTGGATTTTACTGCTACTATGAACGGGTTCCACCACGGCTTTGCGCGTAGTACGTGAACGCTAAACAGGCAAGGTCACTGTTACAATCCAGCATGTGATGTTTTGTCACAATGGTAGCGTGCTGATTATTGCAACTGGCCAACTGCAAGAGATTTGCGATTGCTATAACTAATGATGGAGCTGATAAACCTGGCGTACAACGCTAAAAACTGTCCACTTCTGAGATACATTTTGCATGCAGAGGAACTTGAACGGTTATTCACTTTTTATGAATGCTCGCGTTCGAACGTTTTTTCGCCAACCACTATCTACAGGTCATCAAACAATCACCCGCAGGTTTAGTCAACAGTCATTCAGACTTGGAAATGTATATAAAGTATTTTAATCACTGATACGTAGAAACATTTGCAGAAATAAAATAACATTCTGGTACTGGTGAGTAGTTTGGCAGGTTTGGTTGTTTAGATGAGACCCCGTTGTGAAAAATCAGGGCTTCGGCTAGATTAGAACTATCAACAGGCGTCGCTCCTGGCTTGACTTCGTATCTCAGCTGGTAGAGCGCTTGACGCGTTTGGGCATGCTGATTCCGTCGCTGGTTCGAATCTAGCCGAAGACCTGATTATTCGCAATTGAATCTCATCTAAAGCATTGTGACAGCCAAAGTATGAAACTTCAAACAAGTAGATTACGAACGTGATTTTGAATAGCTAGAATGAAGGATTAGCGAATTGTCATAATCGATATCGTTCGTGATAATTCTATTGGTCCTATTTCGTCGTTAGTTTAAGTAGAAGACCGGGTTTATGTAAAAATTTGAGCTAACTAAGGAATTACGAAAGAGTAGTAGGGTCGGGAATGTTCATTGTGCACGGGACCTAGTGAAATATGTGGAGAGCCTCGAACAGATACGATGAGTTCTGTTAGATAGGTTTCCTTTCTTAGAACGTTTTGTACACAGTGAAATGATGTGAAACGATAAAAACAATTAACTGTATAAAGCGAATGCCACTGCAGTGGGATAGATCATTCAGGAATCTAACACAATATACGGATTCTTCAGATAAAAACTACAGAAAACAGCTGTTGAATAGTAAATGCAATCAGGAGCAGACAAGTGTCGATAGATCGACTGACCAAATGGCGTGGGATGGAGAGAAAGAGAATTTAAGCACCAAAAATCAACCGAGAGTTTTTGCACTTTGGTTGAAACGTCAATACAATACAATGACCATGCCATGTTGTTACTCAAAACAATCCTTAAGCATTTTAAAAGAAAAGTAATCCAGGTAAGGATGCATTGACTACCTGCACAGAAGTGCATATGTTAGAAAGTTCCTCACGTTGATTCCTCTTCATAAATGAAAACAGTAAATCAACACAGTTCGATGTGATGATAGATAAATTGCCAGACTCTAACTAAACTGATAGCTCAGGTAAACTGTCTGGCAGAGCAAGAAAAAAAATTAAGTTAGATGTTTGATGCCCAACACCGTACCATCAGTATATCTGGTTAGAACTGTGTACTTGTGAAGTGACATGAATGTGATATAAGGTGTAAATATGACAAGGAAGAAGATTGCATTCTACAAAACATCAGGACCAGAGAGAAATTACAAACAGGCTTGGACACAGGATAAAATATTCGGGTAAAATCCTCAAAGTTGTTGTTTGAATTCCAGATTCGTTAAGAATTTTAAGTAATATCTTCCTATCAACGCTTTTAAGTTTATCATTTCAGTCTAAGAATCGTATACGGACGGCTGTTGGTTTTCCATCAGGCGATGACAGAATAGAGCAAACTAGGCAAGCAAAAGAATCAAGGGTTGAACCAGTGTACGGAACGGACGGGACGGGACGCAGACACAGCCGAGACTAAATACCAACGTGGAACTAAAGTGATCAGCGTGGAAATATTATTGCCACGGACAGTGTTCAACAACAAATTACCAGTCATTTGAAAGCTCGAAATAAGATGCGACTGAGGAGGTAGAAGTTCAATAGCAAGAAAGACTAACCTATTAGATTTCAAGTCAAACGACCGAAGGCAACCAATCAGACTGTAAGTCCAACGGTCACTCTACTAACCTTCAGGCAATTAAGTGGAGTGCGCAAATCAGTGTGCTCAAACTAACGAAATGATCATGGTACCTCGCTTAATTATGAAATGTTCGTGATATAAATGTCAAGTTTGGCGAACAATCAAATATCGACTGGCCTCCATATCTCCAAGACCCAATCAATCGTCAAACATCTTTTTTCTCTGGTTAGCTAGTCGCCTTTGATCTACGTTAAAACGCAAATGGGATGTTTTACCTCCAGCCCATTGTGTTTGATTGCGATTCCGATCCTCAATCCCCCCTACGTGCTAAGCATGAATCCAGCCTTTGCTTGTGCAACCAATACGCATCGGCACCAGCCTGTATCGATTGGTGCTTTAATAGGGCTGTCTTATTTGCTTGACCCTGTTACTGGACATCCTGGTCCACAAAACAGCAATCAGTATGGCGTCTGACCGAAAGCTGCCTATAGCTGTCCAGATGAACACCAGTCGTTCAATGTCCTGACTTTCCTTATCCATAGCTTTCTTTGTTACGACGCACCTTACTCTTCTTCATTTTCACTTCTCCATCTTAAATCAACTTTTCGGTGGAGATCTGAAACCATCTAATTTCACTGGTTCAGTTCTCCCTGGTTCTGTTACTAGTCAACCGGTAGGCAGCGCGCAGTTCCGTCCAACGCTTCCAATTTGATTGGAAGGAGGATGAGGGCAAATTTTATTTTGTTCTTGGACGCTGAGTGGTATACGGATCATGATTGTTTAGCATTCTATCATCCAAGTAGTTGCACACCTTGACTACTACTTTGGCTGCTCCCTGCACTTATAGTGAGACGATCTCGTTAATTCCAACAGAAAGCTGTTAGCTCTTGAAACCTGTATTATCGTCTTCGGAGTCCGTTGATCGGCGTCTCCTGCTCGACCGTGTATTCCAACCCCGTGGGGGTCTTTTTATGTTTTATTCACAAACATGTGCAGCTCGCCTATACGGTTTGTTCATAGGGTCGCCAGCATCACATGTTTGATCGTGACTCAATGACACTATCTGTGTCCTTCAGTATGCTTTATATTCTTCTTGTAGTAGTTACACTGGTGGGACTAATTTGAGACAATAAGCTAGCTCGAGCCCAATGCTAGGCTTCACGTAGTAAAGAAGGATAGACGGGGAAGTGTGGATATAGTTACTAGTTTACTCCGAGTCGTAAACACTTTTACAAATAGTGATATATATAGAGCAATCGGTTAGAAGATGTAAAACAGTATTGCACCAATCACATTAGGTTTTTCAACTATGTTAATTGCCGAAGGCTCTCGTTGGTACTTGGTGGACCAACATCATCAGGGTGATCACGACACTCATGATTAGTTGTTGTCGCACCGTTACGATTAGTGTAATCAAAACTTTGAAGCACTTTGGTCCACAAACTGCCGTCTTGGAATCCAGGATTAATACAACTCCCTTACCTCAGATGAGCCTGGTCAGTTTGGCTCACTTGCCTTACAGATCTTCGGATTAAGGTTGATAGTTCCAGTCGGGGTTCCTTAACCGCTCCACTTCCATACTCGGAAGGTTACGACGAGGGAATCTTCAATACTATTCTTCTTCATAGTGACAACTGTTGTGACTCTAGAACGCGAGTGGCTGGCGTGAGTGCTGGCGTGACTAGAACAGCCCACGTTGTCTAACGTAGGCACAACCAAATGAACACACTTGTGAGACTCAAAGATCCCCCGTTTAAAATAAGTATCTACGAAAACTTCCATTAAGCGGAACATCATTTCCTGATTGGTTGTTTTTCTGAGCTATTTCTTGACAATGTTTCTAAAGATTACTCCATTCGGAAAGCTGTTGTGAAGTACGGTTGGAATGCTCACCATCACCAGCCATTCACTAAAAAAACAGTGATAGAGTAATACCTATGGTGAATACGTAACACAACACAGTCTATAAGTAAGCAGTTTGACGTGTTGCCTGTACGATCGTTTTTAGCCGTCCAGTAGCGAAAAATGGTTTTAAACCATTATAGCAGTTTAAGTATTCATTAACCTACTATACAAAGCAGTTATTCTCATTTGGTTAGATTGCATACGTTTTGTAGACATTCGTACATATTCCCTAATGAACTGTATTAGCTAGCCGACCGTTGCTAATACTATAAGCAACCACAAATCGATTCCCATCTTCATTTGGGTTCCACGGTTGTGTTTACTTATATGGTTAGACAGTTTTGAAATGAATCTAACGCTTCCTTACTGTATGATAAATTATAGAGTAGCAATATGTGGTTTATCAAAGTACATCACATTTTCTGAAATGCTGCTCCTCTCATTTTCAATTCATCAGATGGATCAGATGAGACCCACTGTACTTACAGCATGATGATACGCTTTGAAAAAGCACCACGCGTTTTACCATTTTCAAATGATTGCGTATTCTCCAGAGACAGTGAAATTCCCGAACAGCAACAGTCATCACTGTAGTTGAGGATTAATTCGACCTTTCTTACAACTTCTGGATGATAAATAATGCTACAATATCAGAAACTTTTGTACTAGAAAGACTAATAACCTGGTAAGTGTATCGACTAACTAACCATTACGATGTATATGTTATGAGCCAAGAATGCGAATTGCGCTAGGCTTATTTATTTGAGAAACAAACACATGGGTTATGCGTTTCAACATGAAAACAAAAAAAAAACATTTATCTGTGTACGGCACTAGTCTTAGGGCGTAACGGTTGCCACGGACGCCAATGCTCAGTTCCTTTATGTACCAAGAACTATTTCTGGCCACGCTGCACTCCAATGCTTCTTCTTGTATTTTCCTCGTGGCTGACTCGACGTCAAAATCCAGGCTTCTGCCTCATTACTGAATAGTAGTGTGATCGCCGATTGCACTATACTACTCACCGACTTTATGAACAATGAGGCTGTGTGTGATACCGAACTCAACAGTGGGAACTGTTTTGAGTAATATTAATGCACCGCGTTTCTACACAGTTGATCAACATTTCAGAACAGGTTTTTATTTGGACACGCCTCAAACTTTGAATGTACTCGGTTCCAACGGTCGTTCTCAGCTTGTGTTCGTCCTGACAATGTGGACTGCCACTAAAACTAATATGCCTGTCAGCTTTAATGTGGCGTCATTAGCAACGCTGTGCACCTTACAACATGTCTCCTCATTCTGCAGTTCTTTAGTTTCCTGTCAGCTGATAAAGAATTCCACCTGACCGACGCAACGTTCGCCTCTGGCTCAGTGATTCTGTTCTATTTTACTCTTCAAGCATATGATGCTATTTGACTAATTCACCGTGCTGTACTCTACTTGTCTCACCGTTCCACCCAATAATATACACCGGACCCCGTGTGTAAAGTACCATACATGAACTTTCCCAATTAGACAAAAGCTTTCTTTAGCCCAAACAATTAGTATATGTATTCCGTATATTTCGCCATTTCTACTTTGTTAACCCTCCCCGCCTTATCAGGCTACTGAGCTGTTGGTTGCTTTCTTACGTCTACCTGTGAAACTTTCCACGTTCAGTTAGCCTTCCTTTTTTATTGAGTGGGCTATCGACAGAACTGTTTCATAATGACTATATTCCAACGTGGTGATCCAGTGAGAGTCTAGAGGCTTCATTGCAACTCCACTGGGGTTGGGAGTTTTTAGTACCCACGTGGATAGACGCTTTTTGGTTATTGCGTTCGCGTGGTCCACTCGTCTGCGAGTTACGTGGTATCAGTGGCGTGCGGCTGACTCTCAGTTGCTATGTACGCCTTATAAAGGGTGACCCCTGATCCATCATCTAAGCCAGTGATAAGTCGTGTGATTCACCATTATGTTTCCAACTACAAATGTCCTCTGGTCTTGAACGTCAATCACTTCATTTCGACGGCCAAACTGTTCTACCGTGATTAATACATACTAGTTGCCAGAACACATTAGTGCAAATAAGCCCAAAATAACAACGAGCAAAGTTCTACGATTTCGAAGGTGTCTGCTGGTTTTTAAGTAAGCTTCATTCCTCGGTTGTTGTCTTTCAGCAAGTAGCAATGCGAAGACAAGCACGTAAGTCTTTATACGTTCAGACAGTATGTTTTTAGTTCCAGTGGTCCGCACGTTCTGGATTGTGCGGTACATGACCTTTCATTGCACTCTGCCACAGTTTTGTCCTAAGTTATCTCGGAATGCCCGTCACATTGGAACTATCATCGTCACTTTGCCATGTTAACAAGCCAGCCCTTTTCGGGCCGAGTCTTCTTCGATAGGAAGCGGGTTTT
The DNA here is from genome assembly GCA_013368495.1 of Paragonimus heterotremus. Classification (NCBI taxonomy): domain Eukaryota; kingdom Metazoa; phylum Platyhelminthes; class Trematoda; order Plagiorchiida; family Troglotrematidae; genus Paragonimus; species Paragonimus heterotremus. The sequence goes on along the minus strand of LUCH01002250.1, from coordinate 49,124 downwards.
TTGGATTACCTTCATTAATATTATTGGGAGTGTTTACGCCTCTTGAAAAAGCATTAGTCACCCGTCCGTCAAGTTTGTTTAAAACCGTCATCTCCCTTATGTCCGCAGGTCCTCTTCTAGTGCTTAGCTGTTCATTACAAGCCACTTTCGGAAGTTATTCATTCACTCGTTGTTGAGAAAGAAAGTCGGTGACACGACTGTCAACACTAGAAACTTGGTTGGTCGTAAAGTCCTATTCCTGTGGACGCAATGTCTGTTGGACTACTTTGCGCATCGGATCATTTGCAGTCTTGATCTAATTTAGAGGCTTTTGGTCCATCTCCACAGTAAACTGTAGACCCGAAATGCAAAAACTGCATTTGACCATTAATGATATGATTGTCAAACATTCCTTCACAGTAGTTAAATACTTGTGCTGCGTTGACAAATTCAATGATTCATACCATTTTTATAGTTCCACTCTAATGCACCGGCCAGTCACATGCTGCTACGATGAACGATTCTCTTCTATTTCAATGTTTCAATGTCACTTATTGCTCATTCATTTCTTGTTGTACTCGTGTAAACGCTTCCTGGATCTTATCAGTTCACTCAGCCTACCTGTCTTTCTAAAAAGTTCGCACAGTGAGGACGATATAAGATTAAAACTTTTAAGAACTAACTGTAGTATCCAGCCCGAACCAATAAATGACTCGACGTGCGCTTGAAATTTGGATACAGGGTTTCTCTAATCGTCAGTGTTTTTTCATGCAACGGATTACATTCCTTTTGAATAAATTTGGATCCCAGCAACGCCACTGATAATCTTCTAAGTTGTGAGGTATGAGTATTCGTCCGAAATCTGAAGTTCCGGATTCCTTTAACGAGTACACGCAGATTTGTGACGTGCTCTGATTCCGTGTAATGTACCACAAAATCATCTCAATAAACTGCGACAACCCCCAGTTATTTAACTAACTGAACCACCGAGGGTCAAAATTCGAGCGACACCCCGGATACTGTTTGCGGCCCCCAGTGTATTCGGTACTTCTATGACCGGCTCCTTCGACTGCGATCTGCCAGTATCCGTACCGTAAATTCAACATTGTGAACAGCTTTGCTAGTTGTAAATTATTGAAAATATCAACAACAGACAATACTGCCACAATCCGGTTCTGTGTTACTTAGTCTAGTCTCCCAAACTCCACACAAAATGTATCTCTTGTTAGATGTTCTCTTTAAAACGACAGATGAGTTGCATTGGGCTGTTGATCTCTTTGGTAACGTCTTCATCCAGCATATTCTGCATTTGTCTGTTCATCTTCTTTTTGAGATGAACAGGTAGCTTGTGAGTTTTGTTCTGCAGGAATATCCGGCGGTCGTCGATATCGCTTATGCAATCCGGTTGCAGAAAACGTACGGAAAATTGATGATAATAAGTAGCTCAGCTTATTTCTCAACTGTGGACTGGAATAGAACTATAACCGTGTGGATTTTGATAAGCGTATTTATTTGACGTTACTCTGTTGATAGCCGATGAACGCTGGATAACCGTGCCTAGTGCACAGCTTCTTCAGCTTCATGTCAATCACAGCATCGATTAAAATCAGAAAGTAGGATCCAAACGATTGAGACATGATACAACAATGCCTCATGATTTGACGGTTATTCCACACTCCGTATTCTTTCAAGCCATAGGCTATCAGGTTATGGTGTTAACCTGTTGTTGGTCGTACGCTTTGCTTCCATCTGCGAGCAATCTATGAGATGTCCCCCAGTTTCGATCGGTAACTGTTCTAAATTCTAGTCAGTATCAACTCATGGATGTATGGCCCAGTCCACAGTAGCCCCGTATAATTGTTGACCCTCTCAGTGGGAAGAACGATGCTGAAACACTTTGTTTTTGAACCTATGAAACCGTCGATTGAGATACTCCCTTCCAATGCACTTTTTCTCACAACTTGAGCGGCTTTCTTGTCTTTAAACCTTTTTTATGTTGTTCTCGATGTAGCTGGACCGGCAACCAACCACTTCACTGCCTTCAACATTACTTCTATTTTCTTGTCACCGATGTTGTTCACATCCACCCATGCCATGGATACGGTTCCCAACTTTCGTAATGCTTTTACGTGTTTAGTAACATCTATCCGTCGGGCAACACAAGTAATGTTAGGTCTTCAAATCTTCTCTTGGAATCCATGTTGAGTATCAAGCAATATGTTATGATGTATAAAGTAAACTCTCATGTAACTGTCTGGCACACTTTCCAAAACCTTGAAAACAACAGTTGATAACGCAAATTGACGTGTTAATGACAGACCCGTTTCCACTAATCACCTTGAAATTAAAGGATATTACATAGGTCTTTCAAGTCTTCGAAATCTTGTCCGAATCTAGAGAATGGTTGAATAACCCATAGTTCATAGAACTGGTGCTTGAGCCCCCTGCTCTGCCTGATGTATCCAATCAAGAATGAAACCGGTCTTGGAGTGTCGGTTCGAGGGTGAGCATCAAGAAAAACAACAAACTCATATTCCTGCTAACCTCCTTGTCTATCTTCACAACATCACCGGAAGGATATGTTCAGGGCCGGTTAACTTGTTATCACAGAGCCCTTCTAGCCTTTGAATTAAGATATATAGTGTGAAAGTTATGGTCATAATGATACCAGGATTACAACTGGTTGTGACCACCGATCTACCCCTTGATTGTTAGTAGGCGCAACAATATTGACTGCCGAAAGTGTTAATCAGCTCTAGATTTGGAATAATGATGCTTTGTTTATCAGGAGGCAGTAGGATTGAGGGAGGACACTAGATGTGATTAGATACTGTGTTGTTGCAGGTTTAAAACAGCAAATTACTTATCAACATCAGTTGACACTGGTGGTCGTGAAACTTAAATTGGGTAAGTCCTGACTGAACGGTCTATCTGAACGCCAAAACTGTAATCGAATCTGGTCAATGTTCATCGGTAAAAGATGACTGTTTATTGCCAGGATCGAAACATGCATCAAAAGTTTTATTTCGACAATAAGTAAAATAACTCATTTGTTTGATCAATTCAACGATTGCGGAATAATTGCTAGCAAGAACTTCGTTTTTGTGTATCACTACTTCTAGATCTGTTATTCTGGGTCCGTTTTTGTAGATTTCCCGATGATTACTTTGGCTTATCTGCTTTCCTATTTCACAGTTACGTACCACATTTCATCCCATCATGGTTGGTTCCAGCTTTAGCAAATTGATCCGAGTTCGTTCGTTTTTTATTGGTGTATTTTTAATGTAGATGTGATGCATCTGACGCACATCTTGTTATGCTTCGAGAATCGTATCACGTACATGTCCGGTTTTTGTGAGGCCAGTGATAAGGTATCTTTTCCCTGACAACTGATACTGAACCATGGAGGTCAGCTTTGTATGATTACTAGCAGACCGCAGCACAAGTTTCTTCCTAAACACGTCCCACACAATATGTGTACATGTTTCCAATGAGCGTTTTAAATTTCCGTTCCACCTGACGTGGCATCTGTTTCTGTAGGCGAGGCAATGTTCTCGATTTGGCCATGGCAGTCATTAGCCACACTACTCATCATATAATAGTGGACATCAGTAGAATAGGTTTGTTCGAGATATGACTCAATCCATCACGCCCAGTATGTAGTGTTAGCGTCTCTCTCTCAAGCCTAGCTGATTGTCAAGCCAGCCTAACCGAATGTACCCAGCCAACAGTCTGTTAGGGCGCCCACCCTGTTACCGCTCCAGGGGCGCCACCGGCATGAGAAACTGTTCAAATCGGTTGAGACTTGTTATGTGTTAGGGCGCCCACCCTGTTACCGTCCCAGAGCACCTCCGCCTTGAGAAACTGTTCAAATTGGCTGAGACTTTTTTTTATACCGCTAGGCACATATGTGAACCCAACTCTTTTCCATTTGGTGGGGGGATGTGTGAGCATTATGTACCCTATAAATAATTTGAAAATTGTCGTTCAAAATGACGCACGTTTTGGGGTGGAACAAAGTTCTATATTCGAACGCGTCTTCTGGCTTGCCTTGGGAGTGAATACGGGACAATCGCGATACTATTCGGGACCGAGACTTTTGGCGCTAATATTACGGGGACGAGAATTCGAGTTTTGCCAAACGAATTACAATAGCTAGGACAAACCAGCGTACGGTTTAGAAGGGTTTACAACACAGTCAAAACTTCCCTGAAATAGAAGCATCATAGTATGTTATTGCAGTGGCGTTATATTAACTAATTGCAGCCTAACTAGTCAGACAGTGTTCCCACCGTGAGTATTACATCAAAAATACCTTGCTTGTTATTAGACCCGAGATTAATGAGAAGTCCGAACTATAATTCGCTTGTCCCTGCCCGATACATTTGTGTCTACTTAGTACATTCTTCAGTGTATGAATACCTTGCATCTATTTAACTTAGGTCAAATCAAATCGAAATGGTGAACATTAATGGATTGTAATTTAGTTTTATTGAGTTATTCAAAAATACCACTTGAATGTCTGTGACTGGATTCAACCGGTGTGATAGAATTTGCTATTCTGGATAACGAACGGTATATCAGCATCAGTTTCAACACATGCGAATCCACGTTGCTATTTCTCACCCTATGTGAGTGATAAATCTTAATAGTCCAGGTAGCTGATTCTCTACTACAGGTATCTCATGACAACGTTATAAAAATTTGCTGCTTCAAATGCACCTACGTGACCAGTCACCTAGACGTTTTGATTTAAACCAGGCTAAAAATCTCTGGACAAATTCACAGACATGTTACGACCGACGATGAGTTTGGAAGATGCCTCGCAGTGAGAAGGGAATTAGATAAGTCTAATACTTGAAAGAAGTATCCACTTTGGTGTCGAGTGCTAGGACGCCGAATCGAGACAACTAGAAGAGCAGTGGGCTGGGCGATACTAAGCAATCTCAATTTACTGGAAGGGAAAGCATCTTTTATAGAGGAACAACAGTATTTACAGTGGCCGTTGGGAGATAGACGTTTTTGCGTTTGGATTGACCAGTTCGTTGTTACACTCCACAACTTCGCAGCGAGCAACTCTGGCATTTGAATCTGATATGCATTTAAACAGCAGCTGATCACTGTTTTTCATTAGTTGGTGCCGATCGACCACAATTCTGTCTGCAACAGTTTGTGCGTGAACTCTGACTGGCTTGATCTTCTCCAATCAGGAAACCGCTCCAGTCCAATCTCATTATATTTGGCTGGTCCAATTATCAAAAATTCGGTCTTGTCAAATTTGATTTCAAGACTTCATCAGTGGCACATTAGTTGGAAATGGGATTCAACTATGACTTCATAATCTTTGTGAGTCAAAAGCAAAACGGTTGCAGGCTGTAACATAGTTTGGCAAAGGTTCCTGTAGATCATTATACTGCTCAATTGTTCTATTGAGATGTTCATATTTGTAAATCAAAACGGAGCACACAATGTGTGTAATTCCTCGAATGATCAGATGCATCACAGCCTATGAGAAAATGAAGGCAACGTTAATCACTTCATGCATCATTGAATCGTATGCAGTCAGGACAGAGGATGTAACCAATATATGTCAGTAAGCTGTCGATACAATATATCAAACGGTAGAATTAATTATGGGAAGCGCACTCAAATAGTTTGACAACAATAAAAACCAGAATGATGTTCCTGTAGCGAACTAATGATACGTTAGAATAACATGCTGGGCAGCTAAAAGTTTTACTCACCTGTGGCTGTCATGAAGTTTAACAGGCGTGTACGGACAGATTTGGATCCTAAGATTCTTGCTTGATTAGCTCTACTGTTACTAGCCGTCGAACTACACCAACATTTTCACCACACTTCCAAAAAGTGTACTGGTTTGGTGTGGCTGTCTTGAGGGCTACTGTTAAGTCTAGACTGAAGCTTCTGTAAGCATAGCAAACTGATTGTTGAAGATTTGTATGAACCTTCGTCGGTGACCATCGACTTATTTAGCCAATTTAAGAGGATGACGACCGTAACCAAAGCAACAGATTGGACAGTAGACAAAAACCAAAATAAGCCACTGTTGGACGACACGTACCGGAGGAGTTTTAGGAATATGAACACGCGAGAAGTTAAACGCGTTAGGATTCAGATATGTTACTCAAGCCGGAAGGGATGCTGTTAATTCAGCAACAATGAACCTGGCATCCAAACAGCAACTACACCGTGTGATAAAATTATTGAGACAATCAATGGTTTATTGGCTACTTTCGTCAACACATGCACCGGAACAGTTTCTTCATGCATACGGCCCTAAATATTTTCTGTAGTATTATCTAACAGTATTTCATTGTGAGTTTATTATTTCCTTCTCAGTCAATATCACGGGTGAAATGGATACTATAAAATTATGGAAACAGTATTGTTGTGTTACTCACCCAGAGGAAATCAAATCTCCTGTACACTGGTTTAGGTTGCTTCGGCAGGTAGTACACAAACAGCAAGACCCAAGTTAATCCACTATTCCTTCAGTGCACTTTCCAATTAGACTGCCGAACTGTAGACTACTGTATATTTTTTTTAAATAGTTTTCGGGCCAGCGGCTTTCAGCGTTTCTCAGTAGGATTAGTATTTCGACCACGGAAAAATGATCGTTCTCCTGATCTGTGAAATATGTTCATTGGCCTTTTATCGTGTAAACGTAATGGCGGTTCTGTGTATGTTTGGTCTGGCAAATGATAGAAGAAAACGCTTCAAATTAGAAATATAAGTTGCGATATTTCACCTTCCATTCAGTGGCCAGTTCACTCGAACTGAGTACTCAGATCAGCCCGTCATCGAACTCTTAACGATAGCTCGTTTTTGGAAGCCGGTTTTCAAATGAGTAATAACAGCATTACCCTTGCAAGGCAAGCGAATGTAAACAGTAATTTTGGGGATTGTTGAAGCGATTGCGGCAGCTAACTTTTGAATGTGGTTCTGAATAATGACCTTTCTTTGGTCAGCGTTTTCCTGGAACGGATTCTTCTTGCATGATAAAACGAAGTCCCCACTAGATCGTACTTACATTGCATCGGTGCAAATCGTGAAAGTTCAGGTACTGCCCAATTCAAATGTGTTTCCGGTAGACAGACCATAATATGCAGCCGATATTACGACACTTCACGAAACTTTCGAAAACATCAGGGTATCTGCATGCACGTGCTAAATGGTAGGGTATAAAACGTTTCCTCTTTTCAAACCACTGTGGAACTAATTCCATGATGTTTTAGATGCACAAGTTGTTGCACGGTCGTCATGTAGCTGTACTTCTGTCAAGAATGACAAGGTAGACTCCAGATTATGAGAACCATTCATGAACATATCTGACGAGTCTACGAGAAACTGAAATGAACAAAGAACAATACGAACTAGGTAGGAAACCACAGTTGAGTATCCTGGTCATGTGACCCGCCCCGCAATGCTCGTATGATCTGTTTAGCCGGATATTCAGAATGACAAATGACCGTCCCCATCCGACTAAAACGAATTGCTTTAGTAAGGAATAAAATATTTAGAACTCTATTGTGCGCTCGCGTGTAAAGACCAGACGTCTAGCACACAAAATTTAAGCGATGTGCGTACTGTTGCCCGTATTCCTCCAGGATTTTTCATGAATCTTCGCACAGTTAGGTCGATTTCTCTTAATGATGGCTAGCTTGATTTCTCCATGTCCATGGTCCGCCGGCTATGGGGTTTGAGCAAACTTCACGGATACAACATAAGTGGACTCGTTCTGCAATCGTTACGTCTAAAATGACTTGAACATGGTCAGATAACTTGCCGCCACTTTGTGGATCGGACGACACAGCCTACCCTGCAAAAAGTATGCAGTGCACTGAAATCGTTATTCAAATGCGTTTGGGTGGGTTACCGAACAAGATTTCTACGTCGTTCTGACCCGGTCAGTAGCTCCCTATTTAAATTACCTAGTGCTGAGCACTATACACATGTGCATGTTCTTAGACAAATAGTTCCGCGAAGTTGCTTCAAAAGCGAAACCCCAGGCGGAAATTTTGCGCATAGACCATCCTTCGAACGACTGCATGAGGAAGTCACACTACCACTGATTAGTCCACGAGGTACCCACGCAGATAGTGCTTCTCACCACGGACATTTCCAAGAAACGCCTTAGTACAAAAAATTTTACATCAGATATTTCCAGTGAAGAAACAACACCTCGCCGGGGACTTTTGGGGATTCGGAATACACCATCCGCTTGTGGAGGAACAGCACAGCAATTATGTCGGAACAAACTCGGTTGGCTTACACATCAGTCAGGCTCATGGTTGTTATGATGATGAACTCTTAACTCCTCTCCGGTAATCACATTCTGAGCATGCCATTTCATATAGTCGTCATCAGTGCTTAACTGGCACGCAAACCTACAGCAAGCATAAGCTAACAGAGAAGAGACTTAATTACTACAAAACAACTATATCCAGACTGAACCATCCAAACCCAGGTGCTTACTCCTTGCACACATAAACCGAACTGTACGTAAAAATAAGGCGTCATCAGCAAGACAGCTTCCTCACAGCTTACACTGCCCAGCGTCAGTAAGTGCACTAACATCACAGACAATTCGAACAAAAAGCGGCAACATCTACGCCGCCGAGACCAACTGGCCGCCAATTCATCGAAAGTCCTCAGCAAATGACTACGGGAGTCGCGAGAGCTCCATTCCGGGATACGAACCCGAACGGAAGGATTGAAAAAAGAGCTCGATTAGTAACCACTACTAAATATCCGCCTCCTAACCTCTTTGTCGCTTAATCGTTGGTCCCATCCAATGCGAACGATCGAACTCAGACATCGATGGTGAACCGCCTGGAAACTGTTTACGTCCTCTTTCCTGGGTTGCTAAGCTTCGGAACAGTAAAACAACACAGCTGCTCTTTAGTTTCAGGAGGATACCCCTATCGCCAGAGGTCTTCTAGGTTAGAGAGCGTAGCCACAGTCCTGGAGATAACAGCTTTTGCTTCATTACCTATACCTCCGCTACCACTGATTCAACCTCCTAAGTACAAAAACCTGTCAACATCTATAACTTTTATTCGATTCGAAATTTACGTGATCATAACAGTCTTGCAGCGCTTTACATTTTCGGGTTGCAACGTGCATTCAGCTATTTGGCAGACGGTCAAACAGCATGGAAGAATGTTCTCAGTCGTTTGCAGCCGAGCTGACATCTCAATTAATTCCTCACCGCACCGACATCATATCACTTGGGCCAGCAGCACCACCGTGGTTGAGATCTAAAATGCAACCGTGAGCCCCAAACATAGTAGGTGGTTCCGGATCTACCGACTAGGGCATCACATTGCATCAAAACGATGAAGAACGGCGGCCAGCCAAAGCAACTCTGAGTTCTGCCCAGTGGTCTAACCTTCTAGATTTCAAATGAATGGGCGTACCATCTGCCCCACTAATAGATGCTGACAGAGGGACGACCGAGACCAGTGATAAAGATAAACCTGGAGAGTCTGGTGGCACGGCTCCCAATTAGTTACATGTCCTAGTTTGCTAAGCGTCACGATCGAACTGCCAGTAAGAATACTGTCTGATATCCACCAACTCTGCAGACTTCTCTGAAGTACAATGTATGTTGAACCCACGAGGCACCACGCCGTAGGATAGTCTGACAAACTTAGGTCGAGCGGTTGTAAAGAACTTCAAGGTTAGAACGGTTAAGTCTGCGTTCTAGACTGGTTAGATACTTACACTTTAGTGACGGCCTGACAAGTTTCTCGATTGCCAACCGTCGCTCAGTGAAAGAACAGAATAGTAACGAACCATCACTGGCCAAAATCCGAGTATATGCATCAACAAAAACGACGATCACGAACGGAGCTACGCTACCCATGACTAACGGCTACGTGGTCTATTCGAGACCAAACGTGGTTCGCAGAAGAGTGCGAAGTCTAGCAATGACGCACACGACATCTAAAACTAACGCAGGTTAAAAACAGACCGTGCTCAACGTAGTTGTACCGGCCACCCACCATTATCTGAGTGGCAACACCCGTCTAAACTCGCATCTAAAAGAGACTCAGCTTCAAAAACACGTCCAGATTTCTGACTGAAATGAGTACATCGGAGCTAGGTTTTGACCTAGAGTGGCCAGAACCGAGTAGAAGGCTAACTCGACAATTTCACTGTAGTCAAAGTGATAACAGAAATAACAAAAGGACTTCTGAAGATTGAGCGTCTAGAGATGGCTTTCACTCAAACCTTCCAAGTGGACGACACTGGTTCAGAAGCACGCATGACAAAAGTGGATGCCCGGTGGTGAACGAAAACCGGTATCACTTCCGGAAAAAGATGCTAGTCTTTCTAGAGGCCGAGAAATTGTCGTATCAGACTTCTACCTTACGTCCTGCTTGCCATGAGTCAGTCCGTTAGTGTGAAAACCACTGTCCACTTCAGAAAAGTAGGCCACAGAGAAACGCAAGCCACCACATCGCATCAAGACCCAATCTCGCTATGACGGATGAACACTTTCCAAATCCTACCACTTCCACTTACCGTTTCCTCAATCCCTTTGAAGTCTCTGTACTCCTCATTTTTTGTTCACGGCAATGTCCGCCGTTCCCTGCGATTCTTCCGTTTACAAAATAAAAACCTGCTAACAAACATGCGAAACTGAACAATCGGTCATTTTCCCTAGTTCACTGATACCGATTGGTGACAAAGGTGTAGATGCTAATACATTATTACTCAACACCCGTTCACAGACCAATGACACGCGACCGGTTCAACGAATCAAATAAAAAACCCGAACCGGCAAACCTCACCTTGTGAACCAAGCTCCTATACAAGGAAGTGGTGGCAGACCATGGATCAACGTTCACGCGCGAGGTCAACAGGATCGGCAGCCGGGTGGTTAGGAGTATGGCTAATCATACGAAAGCTGTCTTCAGGATAAATCCGAACGAAGACCAAACCAACTGCGGTGGGTTAGGCAGAGGGCGAAGTCACCTTGAAAAGGTCAGAATCCTTTGTATGCGCTCAACTTAGTACGTGTTCGCTTACCTACATCATGAAACCGGAAAAGGAAATCATTCCAAATGAATCCACACGTTAAGATAGAACCAGCACGGCGACACTTATTGTGAGGACTGGTTTGCCTAGATCAACAGTGACGCATGAATTAAATATCACCCAGCCGTTATCGCTATCGAGAGCAGCTTCTGCCATTATGCTAAACAGCCGCAATCTTTAGGAAGGCCTGGAAAAAGGCTAAATGAGATGTCTGCTTTACATAGCTGCCGCAAACTGACAAAAAAACAGGACTGAGGATATCTCAAATAGCCCCTACCTTGGCGGTGTGAATGGATGGTTAGGTACTGAGTAACGTAATGAGTGGCTAAACCGCGCGTACAACTACGGCCGAAATATTGCATAAGCCATGAGTTGGCGCTGCCAGATGTTACTTACCTGCATAATACTGCACCCGATTGCGCCCCAGTTCCACTACGCAACCGATAAGGACAACAACACAACAATGTTAACACAAAATTGTGGCCAATCTACTAACTTATTAATGCAATAACAGCGACAAGAGATAAAACAGCCCCTAGTGTTAATTGCCAAGTAAGTGGGCGGACATATAAATCGACTAGGCAAAACCAGTTGAGACCCACGCAAGCGACATGGTAGTTTTTCGTGTAGACCAATCAGAACTTCTAACCACACAGATGGTAAATGAGGATCGATAGCTACGCGGATTGTCACACGACACATTCGCAATGACTGAGAGAACATAAACTAACATGATCAATAAGTCAAACAATATTAATTCCAATACGTTTCTAATTGGACTATGAACATGGCGTCCCGGTAACAATTGCATAAATTTGATTAATATAGCTAGGGCTGTTCATCTGCATTTGTGAAAGTTCACAACAAACAAAACGGTTCGAAAATGCGAACATAAAAATCAAGACAGCCAGTTTACATATATGAATACTAGTAGGTGAATGTCGTCTGGTCGAATTGTAATTGAAACGAGACGTATGGAAATCATACATCACTGTGGGCGATTGCTCCCTATGCCTAAACAAGGGTAGTTCAGAGTTCAAACTCACTAATTTAATGGGTGCAAACGAAACCAGAAGTCTACAGTTCCAAAATAGCCTGGCGATAGCTTACGGTTTTGTACCGCAAACAAGACTAGCAATTGTGCATAATAAATTGACTACAACAATCAGCTCATTTAGCTCGACATGTAACGTCACTGAACGAATGCCGACTGCATAGAATGAACGCCTTCCATAGCCAACGATGGACGCCATGCAAGCTGACAATTTTCGATTGCAAAGTAACGAGAAATTTTGTTTGAATGGCAAGTTAAAATTACTATGACCGCATACAACACAAAGCAACAGGTGAGACGGGAATGATGGGTACGCCAAACAAGATACACGAAAGCAGGGTCAGTGACGATAATGCGTGAGTTGATCGAAAGCCTGCATCGTGTCAGCAACTATGGTCAAGCCGTAAGAGGAAAAACTGCCGTCAATTAACCATGACCAGCTATGGCAAAGCGATTTGATTCTAGTAAGAACAGGAAACACTTTGAACGAAAAAGATAACTGAAAAGCGAAAGCAAAATTGCACGAAAGATAAGCAAAAAATGTGTGATTGAAACTGTGGAATCAGTTCTGGAAAAGTTGCCTAGTGAACGCGTGGTAATCGTATGCGTCCGGAATGGGTTGCCCGCCCTTCGTATAGTACGGAGGCATGACACGACAACAGTACTCTGCTTGCTCCTTGGATAAGTTCTGAAAAAGAGCGACAAAGACAGTGGGAATAGTGGTCAGATCAATTCGAGAGCATCCGGATTCGTAACGTGTTTTCAGCGATTTTTTAAATGAGAGATATCAATTCAGATAGTGGATAGACAGCCTTAGGGATAAGTCTTCGTCGTAATCGCCATCCGCGCAAGATAACGAGAACAGTAACAGGAGTTGAACAGAAAACACTGGCAAATCTTTCGCATTACTTAAAGCGTAACCCACAGGTAAAAGAAAGAAATTGGTGGTCCCGATTTCTTATCAAAACAGAAAGTTCCCGACAAACTTGGATAACCGCCGCACAATGCTGCAAACCCGAAATGAGGCTAGTGGGAGAGACCGTCAAAGTACTAGAGAGACTGAACACTGACGACCACTTATACGTAAACGATTAACACGATGAAAAATACTCACAGCGTAAAGTTGTTCCTTGGTAATATACTCTTTGCCATCTTTGAGATATTCCTTGCCATCTTTCGTCAACGCTCTGAAGGCTTCCTCGACCTCGTCCCGGGATTGCACATTTTCCGTCTCCCGACTGATCATGAAGGCCATGAACTCTTGCAAAGTCACAAAGCCGTCGCGATTAGGGTCCACAACATTCAGAATGGCTTCGAATTCTTCGTCTATCTGACCCTCGCCGACCTCGTGTAGATCATGTCCAAGAGCGCGCAGACACGACTTAAACTCTCTGTGATCTAGGCGTCCAGATTTGTCCTTGTCAAAATGTTTGAACATCATGGAGAACTCCCGTAGAGCCTCCTCACTCACACCACTGACGTTTCTGGCCTGAATTTGTTGTTCCAAATTATGCTGCATACGCATTGCCAACTGGTTAAGTTGATCCCAAGCTTGACTCAGACCGACCTAATTAGAACGGGAGTAAAAATAAAAACAATGACGGTAGATAAACACCCACTGAATTCAGAGTGTAGCAAAAATGCAGCCACTAGTGGAAAAAAACCAAGCAACCTACTGTACTATGTTCCGTGTAACGATTATCCAAAATCAGTCGCTCCTCTAAACGAGCACCCAGTTCTTCAATCTCGCGAAGATCATTCCTCCGCGCATTAACCTCCGTTGCTTTAGTTCGAGTTGCTTCTAGCTGTTCTTCCAAGCTACCGCTGGCTTCCATCATCGATGTGCGAACATTCTGGAACAGATAAATAAGTTTAGGACAACGAGAGTAACCCTCATTTGATTAAATGTACAGCGGTTCGCTTTACATAATCAGGTAAGTTTTGAGATGGAAACTATCAAAACAAGGACCAACAGAACCGCCGATAGCCAGTATGACTGCTGAAGAGCTGAATACTGAAGTGGAACGTCCAAAAACAATGACGAATGCAGAGCAAATCAGAAGAAAAATCACCCGCCGTTTAATTGCACGTAATATGATGTACTTCTTTTAGTTGGAAGAAATAACCGGTAGATAAGTAATGCGGCCACATTGCAACGACCATTTGCCTGGAAAATCGGAGAGTATCTCGCTGAGTAGACGTAAGTGTCAAAATACAAGTCCAATTGACAAACTCGAAGCGGCCATGTTACAAAGATATGCTCGTTGGAAGAAAGCGATGATTATTTACGGTCAAGCATGAAGCAACAGGTAAGTAGGAGCGCTAACACCTACTTGTAACCATTGATGAAAGCTGTTCGCAACAGCGGCAAACTCTTGGCGTAACTGGTCATTTTGTTCCTGACGAGCAGTCTCTCGGCGCAGTTCGGTGTCGCGCTCTAAAATGATCTTTTGCAAGTTTCGCCACGTCTCCACCAGAGCTTCCATAGTAAACCAAGTGTATGGATTCATCCCAACCTATGAAAAAGAAACGATTAAAAAACAACCAAGTTGTAGATTGAAATCCGAATGCTACAGAATTGAAGGTACAATTGTGAAAAATATTTAGGAAGAAAGGGGAGTCATAAATGCCACGGGGAAAACAACACTGTTGAGCTACAAATCTTCCGAACTACTTATCAGTAACAGAAGTTCAATGCTCATCAGTGGCGTTACTGGACTCGAGCATGGACTAATTGGAAAACCCTGCTAGGGCAGTCAATCTCCTGGATCATCCGGTAGATTCTAGGGCAGAGCAGGTTGGATAACTAGGATCAATTTGCCGCGTCTGGATATGGTGTTTCTGTCGCTGGCTAGATTGCAGCCGAAGTCCGGATTTCTCGCGATTGTCTTTTTTTGAAGAAAAAAACATCATTAATTTAGAGGATTCATTGCATCAAGCACAGGAACAACGGAAAACCAAGTCTGATATAGCCCGGAGATATCAATTGTGCGGACCCAGATGGTTGCATACACCAACTTAGCAGTTTGATTGGGGATCCTCAGGAACCCGCTAGAGTAAATCCCAACTTAGATCACCTGACATCTTGCACGTACTTGGAAGATCAAAATTTCACAATGAAATTAGGGGTCCATGTATGCAGAAAAAGCTATTAGAAACTCCACATTCCTGAGCAACGGCAGCCAGGAGCTGCTTGATGAACAGACCACCTGATATGGCAAGCAACACTGAGGTACAATTCACTGTGCTGGAGTACATTAAAAGTTTCTATCGAAAAGAAAACCGTCTACAAATTTAGTTCCTAAACAACAATGTCAGGCAGTATGTATGCAAACCAACAGTCTAGAATTAACGCCTACGAAAACGGTAAACTCAATCACCCAAGCAGTACCCCTGCAATAATGCGCCAAATGGTTTAAAGACAATAGTACCGAATACGGAATACTGTAACTCACACCATAGCTTTTGATCTCATGGTCCAACTGGCCTAACTTTTGGAAGTCAACTTCGGCCGCCTTCAGAGAAGCCTTAAACTGTTCTTGAGCGTCACAAAGGGCTCGGACTTCGTCCAGTGAGTTGCAACGAACCGGATCGGTCAAATCCTCTTCAGCATTTTCAAACCAAGAGTTGAAAGTAGATGCACGTTTCGCGAACGCTAGATACAGTTCTTCCACCTTTTTGTACTGTTCCTGTAACTGCAGCAGGTCTGCTTTTCGTCTGTCAGAATCCCGGCAGAGTCTGTTCCAACGGTCCATGAGGGTAGTGAAGCTAGAAACGGCGTGGAAGGGTAGATGATAATTAGTTGAACACGACAGAATACATAACAGTAGTTAAAACGAAGCAACTTGAGTTCTAAAATGCGGCAGGCCAGTCAGTGATTCTTATACAAAACACACCAAGAGGCAGCCGGTAGTACAATAATGATGAGGAAGTCAGAGAAATAAAAACTGGAGCAATCAATTAGATTAAAACAGTCTGAGTCGTCAGGAAAGAAACCATAAGACCTAATCTTGTTATGCAGATTATGATTTCCGTGGACATCGGGTTGGTGAGAGTTTGGTTCTAAAACCCATGATGAGTATAAGCAGAAAGATCGCATGAACAAATGACAGGAACCTATGTAAGCGACAATAATCATAATCTGATGCTTCGAATGTGAAATTAGCGATTGGCAGTAGGACTGATTTCAAACACAATAGTCGAGGTTTTTGACGGCTAAAACATGTCTTGGGATTAAGACAGCATCTCATTAAGTATCATCATTGTGAAGTATACGCCGAAATTTTGCCACTTCAACAGTCTGCATGTGCAGAAAGTAATGTAGGGATATTTTACGAGAGCAAACGCAGGACGAAAATCGAAACTTACCGCGATTGAATGGTAGGTGTCTGCGCGTGCTTGGCCTCAATCAGCTGTTCGTAGAGTGTCGTAATTGTCTGTATGCCTTCGTTGCGGAACGACTCCAAGGCCGTATCAAAAGTCTCATGTTTTGTCAATAAAGTTTGCACGCTGCTTAAATCCCGCGCGTAGTCTTCACTTCGTACTTGAGTCTCACGATCTGCTATCCACGATTCGACAACGTCCGTCTTCCACATGAACTGCAGAAATGCGGAATTGTCTGTTAGACAAGACTTGCGACGTAGAGCAGCCCTTTTCAATGTCTCCAACTTTTCTCGAAGTCCTTCACGGCGCTGCTCAATGGCAGGACAATTGTGATTTCCCGTTTGTATTAGTCCCGCACCCTCAGCACAAAGATTATCACACTTATCCTCGTGGATCTACGAAGAATAAAAACAGGGTTATAGTGAATAGGTGATGAGCACAGCTTACTTTAAGATCCGCTTCAAAGGCCTCGTGCTTCTTTTGTAGACCTTGTACAGCGGCGAGAGTAGAACCGTAATCCTCACTACTTAGTAAATGTTGTTTCTCCAAAATCCATGCTTCCTCTTCCTCCACACTATCCAAGAAATCCTGATAGGCGAGGGACTCCTCCAACTTCTGGCGCCGAAGGGCAGTTAGCGACTGGAGTTCGTCCCAAGCACTATCAAGTTGCTGGAAGCGAAAACACGAATGTTGACGACAAGAAGTCTTGGCAGAAAAAATATACAGAATATGTAACCACCTGGATTTTAAGGAACAAAAGCAAAACCATCTATGTTTAAATGAAGCAAAACCTGTTTTAATAGACCTCAAAGAGAATCATTCGGTTATCCAAATAGGACTAGAGACTAGTGACGAGAGTCGTTTCGGCAAAATGTCTGGGGAACCTTGGTAGCATGCAGTCGAAATATCGACCGCGAATCAAAATCGAAGAATGCACCAAGACCAAAACTCACTATCTATCGTCATTACAGTTGTGAAAACATATTTGTCTAAATTACGTAGAACATCCATTACTATCTAAAATAACGCGCAACTGATACTGTTGTTTCGACGACCCAAATGTGGCTGTTATGAAAAATAGGCATTTAGCGTAAAACTCTAATCTTGTGCGCATTAATTCAAAAAATAGAGGTAACGTTGTGAATATAGGTGTGCGGAAAAACTCACTTGCATGCGGCTGCGAACGACTTCTGGATCTGTGAGCAAAGTACCCACCATTAGCTCCTCACCTTGTTCCAGAGTCTGCCTGATGGCCGGCTCGTGACTAGCAACCTCAGCTTCGATACGCTGATGCTTTTTATGCAAGTTACGAACACCGATAAGATCACGACCGTAATCTTCAGAGCTAACGATAATCTTTTTCTCCCGAATCCAAGCCTCTTCGTCATCAATATTGCGATAGAAATCGTGCAGCCGTTTTGCCTTCCCAAGAGTTACCGCTCGGTTTTCTGACAGCGCGCGAATCTGCAGACAAGTTAGCAAACAGAGAGGGCTACAACCGTGTGCATAGGGCACGTTTGCCCACTTATGTGTATAGGTGCACAAGACAGAAACTGACCGACTTAAAAACTCGGCTACTTTATAAAACTCGTGATTTTACGTCTCGCCTGTCATAACACTAAGGCCAAAAATAGCCGCCATTGAACATACATGATACCAAAGTTGAACAGTGCTAATGAACGCTGTAGCTCAAACCATACCAGTAAGGAGCGAAATGAAATAAACAACCACGGGGAATAAAATCCCGGGGAAGAATTAGCTACCTTAGGGACGCATGCACATGAACGTCGGCGACATTGAAATGCCGAAAGGAATAGTTCGTTAGCCGGACAATTAATAGTAGACACGAACTTTGGTCACTGATGCCCAATGTTGAAAATTTTTTACAGTTTGCCGTTAATTCATCCCTTAATTAACGACCTCTGTCAACTACCTTAATAAAACCGAATTCAATGCAATAAGTGTATGACACATCAAACTGCCTGGGTCGCCGGTTGCATATTCGCGTACTCTTTAGGCACGAGGCGCCCTAAAGGAAACTGAAAGAATACCCTAGTATAAGGCTACAGACCTACAGCCATTCATAGGTAAAACCGACAAATAAAGTTCACCTTTTCGTAACGTTCATTGATCAGTTTTTTGCGCTCCAAAATCGTTTCGGCATCACCAGCACCTGAATGGATGAATTCATCAGCCCGAGCATCCAGTTCCCTTATGCGATCTTCGTGTGCCTGAATATCGGTAGCCAAAACCTAAATCAAACGTGATAGAAACAGTGATGTTACTGACTTCCGCGGGAGGATGGGCGTGAGTGTACCTACAACTGAATGACTTAAAAAGGAACGAAAACAGCATTTACAAAAACGCAACGCGTTAATCGATGCAAATAGGATTACAACAAACATGATACACATTCGCGTGCGTGATATTACCTGATGTTTGGACATGAGACTGTCGACGGATGCAGAATCTTTGCCGTAGTCGGGGCTGGCAAGGGTCGTTTCCATTTCGCCGAGCCAAAATTCAATATCCTTTATGCCCGCATCGTACGCGGCTTGACGATTGGCTTCTTGCAACTTTTCCGATTTTTCCTTTGAACGGTTGACCAGATGATCCCATTGATTCGCAAGCTTTTCAATGCGTTCTTGCACAATGCCTTCTTGACCTTTACACTGATCTGAGAGTCACACAGACCATGAACGAACAAATAAATGTGTGAACTGTTTCCATAACCAGAAACAATCTGGGCAATGTACACCGAAACTATGAACAAACTAAACGCGGAATGAAAATAATCAAACAATCTTCAAAATAAACTACAGCTGCTCATGTTAAGAGGCACTGGCAGGTATTGAGGATTGCGTGCGCAACCATCACTTCAAAATCAACCAAATACCATCGATAAGCGTATGGAGAAAAGGAAGCTCAATCAACCGGCTACATCATTCCTAGTGATGATCTCTAAAATACGTAGGAGTGAATAGAATACGTTGGACGAGGTGAACAAGCAGATAACATTGGCAGTTCACCGTGTAAACAATACGTCTTCAAGAGCAACTCACCATTTTGGATAAGACGCTGCCCCGCACCAATAATACTTTGCAAACGTTCGGCATTTGCAGCTAATTCGGCTTCAAAGGCTTGATGTTTCTGATGTTTGGCCTGGACATTAATTTTCGGATCTTTGTAGGATTCATCCATAGTTAGCTGCATTTTCTTGGTAATCCACAACTCCATTTCGTCGGCATCGCGGATGAAGGCTTGGAACGTTTGCACGTCCCTCAATTTGCTGCGGTTTTCAATCATGGCATCCTTCAGTTCTTTCCAGCGACCCAAAACTTCTTGAAGTTTCCCCTTTATGGCTTCTGAATCATAATGATCCATATCAAGCAGTTTTTCAGCGCCAACTTGTAGGGACTGTATTTTGGCCTCCTGTAAATTTATGGCCCTATTAAAATCTTCATGTTTTCTGATTAATGCATCAACCTTGTTTCCATCAACATCATCCCCAGCTAACGAACTCTCACGCATCCCCATCCAATCTTCTGCCTGCTCGCAGTCACGTAGAAAGAGCTGCATCTCCAAACATTGCTCAAGCTTCTTGTTTCGGTCGCACCAATCACTGAAATGAGAAGAGGATGCTAGCAACAGTTAAGACATACGAAAAAAAAGCGGCACCGAGGAAAAGAAGTGTTTCAAAACATACAACCAATATGCAATTTCTACTAACAGACTAGCCAATGATATGAATGTCGGCATAAAGCAAGGGATGACCTTGACAGATGCTTGTTAACAAGCTAAAATCAGCTGGTCCTATTTAATGAGGTGAACAGAACTCGAGGTTGGGACATACACGGAAATAACTATTTATGGATGTCCTTGCAGTTATGATTGCGCCTCATTTTAGCCGACCACACACACATCAACTTTCTGTAGCTACCGTTTAATTTTGCCAACACAGGCACTAGTCAAAGCGCCGCAACAGTGAAAGTATAACCACCAATGACCCGAAAGTTCCAACAGGACATACAGTCGGAACATTGGGTAGAGTTAAGCGAAAACTTTATTCTGCGTTTCTCCATAATGAACAAATTCGCCAAGCTGCAGATACACATTTTCTTCCAAAAGGACATCTCATGTTACTGCCACCGTGAGCGAAGGTCCGAACTATGGTACCTGCTGGTGAGGTTTGTAGCCGGTGTGAATGAATGGAATGAACGAATTAATGAATGGAGAGGTACGTGACAGAGACAGTGCGAACTCATGACGTCAATCGGTAGCTCGACTCCGCAGTTATACGAATTATCAGTTCACAAACTAAAAACTACGATTAATCTTTGTCATATAAAAAACTAAGTCACAAAGATACAATGTAGATGCGTAACGTTCAGAAGAATAATAAGTTGAAGGGAAAACCGTACACTCCTGGCGCAGATGTGCCATTGAGAGAGAGTTAACTTTGTTCGTGACTGCATTTGCGCATAACGTAACACATCCAAGGTTGATTCCAAAGCGAACTATATAAACAAATTCGTTTGAGGCTTGATGTTGAATGCTTTGACTATGGGCGCGGTTATCTTTAGTAGTTAGGTCCTCTGCCTTTTCTTTTCTTGGCTACACTTTGTTCCTGTCTTCGCGGTTGTACGGTAGTTAAGCATTAGAGCAAACCACCGGCATACTGCTGTTTTCGATCACGATAACGTCGCGATAGGTAATCCCCTGATGTTTATTCTGACTGCTATTCATGCTTATGGTTGAACTTAACCTCATGAATGTACGAAAGGATAGTTTGTTTCTTCAACGGCATGCGGATGACATAGTTGTATTCATTCGAGAAAGGCAGGAAACCTTTTAGGTTTATTTAACTTTTCGTGTTCAAACGTTTGGCGGTTATCTAGGCTTGGGGGAAAAGACAGGTTTTTCTGGATATCGATATGAAGCGACGAGAAGACGTGCCAATCAGAATTGCGTAAGCTCACTTGGAGTGGACAATATCAGAAGTTAATATATCCAACATAAACGCTTTTTAGTCCGATATCTACTTCCCAGGTCACGATTCGCTAGATATAAGTGAAATTTGTTCGTGATGCTGTGATCTCCAATGGGGTATGCTGACCGTCATAATAAACGAAAACTCAATAAATATATGTACAGAAGAAACGTCATGGGACTGACATATAAAGAAGACGATATGTTACATCCAATGCGGCGTCTGACATGGATTATCTAACGGAAGTTTAATGCAATAACATTGCACTTACGAAGCTGTATCAACTCTAACACTCATCGAGTAGATTGTAGACATCACAACCGTCTATCCCACATTGCATCCACCAGCCAACCTGCAGCCACAATGATACATCGACAAAACAGCGATTTCTGTGCCTTAGGATTCCGGAACTAGTTGGCAAATATATCGGAACCAATACGCGAAGCAACGCACGAGACCGCGCAAGTAGATCGCGTTGACCGCAAGCATCTGATGGGGACTGGTTACGCGGTTAGTCAGACAAAAGTTGTTCGTGAGTCGATGCGTCACCACAAACACATCATTCCGAATTAACTCGAGACGTTATTCACAACGCGCAACAAGCCGTGTATGCAAACTTTTTTGACCTTACATTTAAATCTGGCACAGTCTAGACTAGAGGCACACCAGTATGCACCTAAATTTGACTTATGAGCTTTCCTTACACATTTAAATGATGGCATCAAAAGACCTATTTTACAAGATAGTAACGCCATTTTGTATGTTGTCATCCGATGCGACGCACAATACTGGTGATTCAAAAATACTTAGGCGAATATATACAAGTATATATAGATGGTTAAGTGTAAAAGGCAATGCAGTGATGGATATTTATTGCGACGTTTCAACTCCAAACTAGAATCCGTTGTTAAACAAAATGGCGATGAAAAATTACATATGGGTTATCGCCTCATAAGCATGGTTGCCTGCCTATCGCTCGTCTTCGTCGTATGTGACCAGTGGCGTATAGTGTGTCGAGGTCCATGTGCTTACTGAATGCATTGTAGGAGGTGATTCAAGGACTAGTCAAACCTGTTCTTTTACCAATCCGATCTCCTTGGCGTCCGCTAGTTTGACCTCGTGGTCTGAATGCACAGTGTTGTCAAAAAGGTGACTTATGGTCTGCTTATCTCAGTGTCAAGTGGTGTTCGTGTAAACGAACCTTCCACTGTTTACCGGTTTCGGTCACGTGGGCTTGGTCTCAGTTTTGGCAGGGAATAAAGTGTATGTCAGTCGCTCGTTCATGCGCTTCGACTGGATCTTTTATTTTTCAAAGCTTATTCCGAAGGCTATTTGTTGGTCTGTGGACGATTCTGACTCCAGGTTCTCCCATAATACGCTTAATTGTCTCCGAGATTCCGTGTGTGTAAGGAAAGGTGTTTATTTTCTCTTATGTAGTTAGGAACAACACTTGGTCGAGTCTTGGTGTACGTGTTTATGAATGGTCTGGAGTGGCCGTTTGACGTGAACAACTTATAGAGATGTTCATTTTCCTCTTGTGCAGTTCTTTTTTCTAACGTCAGATGCGGTTAGTGATTTTACGACTGCGTGGAGAACGACGACAATCGTTGACAAATCAAAAGGAACCCATTCCAAAACATCGTTCAAAACGTTTGCATGGTTAAAACAGTTAATTACTCACTTATCGAGAACTGCACGCGCTTCTGCGATCTTTTGGAGTTGTTCTTGAACTACAGGAGCTGCGTAATGTCCATGATCGAGTAGCTCCTTTCCAAACATTTCTAAGTTGGTGAACGCTGGGGAGCGCGTATCAATTTCTGCGCGATAATCCTACAGTAACATTACAAGTAAAACAAGAAATGGCAAGGTAACCTACACGATGTCGTTCCAAAAGAGCTTCCGCGCTTGTTACATCTTTCGCGAGTTCATCAGAGGTGACCAATCCGTCCATGGTAGTGATCCATGATTGTAAATCCCTAAAATACAAATCGTGTAAAAGCGAATTCAAACTAATCAGTGAATCATAACGCATGACAGAAAACGTGAAACTGTAGATCCAAACCAGAGCCATCTTAAACGCTTCTATGGAAATTTACGTAACCTAAGTAATTAATCCACAACCCAAACAAGTACATTGAATCGAATAAGGATGTGGTGTGCAAGCCGAAAGATCTGTCTAAAGACACCATTAAAAAATATGCGCATGATAGAAAGCCGACAAAGTGAACTTGTTTCTGTTGTCGCATCAAAATTTTCATACTACTGTTGTTTGTCCATTTATTTTACCAGATTGTTCTGTGTTGAAGCACCACTGCTGTCAGATTAATGCAGAATGCATATGCAAAAGTATGCAATGCCTCTCCTAAGATATAGCATACTCATTTAAAGAGCGATTTTGAGGCAGAAAAACCTTCGATTGAAAACCGCATAAGACGAAGCGAACTTACCGAAACTATAAGTGAAACAACTCGGGATTCAAACGTACAAAGTCTAGCACTAAAAGGAAATAGTGAAGCAGTTTTGTCGTATCACATACTGATCACAGTGCGCACTACTTAGGTATATAAGTGTCCGTGAACAATCCATAAAAACTATCAGGTCACATCAAGTCTGATCCACACCTGACACCAATTCTACACGAAGCTTGATCACCTGGTTTGAAAGCTAAGCGGACTCAACGTTGCCTTACTTCTTTAATCACAAGTTCGGTATGAAATTGTATAAGGGCGCTTGTTTGTAGGTTTAAGATAGTGGAATCAGCGCGAACCAACAATTAAAAATTGATTGTTGAGGACTGTGAACGAAAGTTCTGTAAGCACAAGTGGAGCGTTCAGTTGCAATGACTTGGTTAGGGTGATCACCTAAACAAATGTTTCTTCCTCCCAAAAATGAAATGACTTAGGTGGCTGCTTTATATCTGGGCGATCAATGCACCAACAAAACAGTAAAAACTGGACAGTGTAGCAATGACTGCCTTGTTTTTCTTCCACCTTTTGGTAGGAATCATCTGCATAAAATAATATGGTTCATAATTATGTGTACGGTGATGATCCAATTATCACAGCAGGCTGTTAACGAAGGCTACGTGACGACATATTTCCTTTAATATCGCAATACAATCTACCGACAGAGAGAGAGTGACAATGGGCTCGCCTCTAGGTCCTCTGTTTGCTGACGTTTTCATGGGCAGACTGGAGACTAATCAACTGGGTGCGGTCATTGAACAACTCACATTCTACAAACGTTATGTTGATATTTTTTGCGTCATAAACGAGAATTCTAATTTGAACAGTTATGGCAGCTTTTAACTCAGCCCATAACAGTATTAAATCCACCAAAGAATCAGATAACAATGGTCAAATAAACTTTTTGGGGTGTCGGCATAATAAGAGAAAATGGATTAATCCAACGGAATGTATGTAGAAAACAAACTTGGAGTAGCCAATACATTCACTTTGACAGTTTCGTTCCGCTAAATCAAAAACCAAACCTCATACGATGTCTGACGAATAAGGCGTCAAAGATATACACTCCCGACACTCTACAAACTGAGCTAAACTTCCAACAAGTGTTTTTTTTTTCAGAATGGCCACTCAACGCATTCCACTCAGAAGGCGATGCAGGCGGTGGAGTCGAAACCTGTCACCTTCTGTGAATAAAAAACTTGCGTTTAGTAGTTTCTCTTTTAAGGGAGATCTCATGATCGAAGCTATCTCAAGAAAGCTCAAAAAGTCAGTCGAAACAACCCACTCTGCCGTTCGATCCTGCGTGAGTTTCCGTTCAACATCCATTATCATGTCACAACTAAAAGACAAACTTCCATGTTCTACAATCAGCTGCTATGTGTACTCATCTGTTCGCTCGTGTCGAGCATCATACAATGGTCGTACTACAAGACGATTATCTGACAGTGCATGAACCTAATCCTGCGTGGTTGAATAGTGGTGTGGTTAAAAAGGTTACAAGTGTGAATGTTGCTCATTTGATTGACTCTAACCATTCTGCAAGAATGAAAGACGCTTTTCAGATTACCTACCGAGTGCTAAGGAGTCGATCAAAAATGGTGACTTTTTGAATGTTGACCGTTGCCGGGGCTAGTAGCGTCTGATTACGCAACCCTGACCTCTACGCTCAGAAGTTCGTGCGGACACTAAATCTCCCCTGGCCCACAATCAATCAAGCCCATGATTTAGAACAATGATCGCGTAACTGATAACAAACACGCTGTCCATAACCTCTATTGACCGTTTTTCTGAGTCACCCCAGTTACTGTTTTCACATTTACTATGTTGCAATTAGCCTGATGACCAAACACAGAAAATGTCTTATTCGCTACTTTGTCGTTCTCATGACTTCATTCGGTATTTTCGAACGGATTCGTTTGGATTCCACAGTACTTCCCAAGTCCTGACGAAATCCCAGTAGTACTCGAGTGCAGTTTTGATCTGACGGTTCATGGAAGCTTCAATCTAACCTAATCTGCTGACGCGATCTGATGAGTGTTGCATGTGAAACGCTGTGAACAGCTTAGCAGCAAAACCCCAGGGAATTAAGACCACAATATCTCAACATAAACAAACGGTCATAGGTTAAATCTCGAGTTAAGCGGAATAAAAGCTAAATAAAGTACGACGCAGTCACAATCACGAGTGACGATTTGACCAACGATGAGGTAAAAGCGCAATATCCAGCCTAAAGGTTCGTCCGTGTTTTACTTCAAGTGGTTTTCGAAATGACAAGAGAATACGGTGCTCTCTGGAAACTTACAGATATGCAAACAATAGTCAAGACGACTCATGACTGAACCGGTAAGGTACGATTTAAAAATCAGTATCAATAGTGAACAACCGTAGATGGAAGGATAAGACGTAGGGTGGGACAGCCAGTAGCGCGACTTCAACAGAATAATGAAAGCACATTGACACACAAACGCTAAATGGCCACCAATGAGTGAAAATGAGAGGACAGATTGATGCATTCACGAAGTGGGGAATCCGTACAGACGTAATGACGGTGACGATGTGTCATCACAGACTACAGCTTCCGCAATTTATTGTCACTTGGTATTTATTGGACTTACCAAACTAAGACATGACCATAGCGTATTAACTAGGAACGGAACTGCAGTAATAATTAAGCGTTAGATTCAAAAACCCGACATTTTAAACTAGTGTTTATGAGAACGAACGGGTCAAATGTCAATGAACAGATGAAAAGTGACACTCACCGTGCATCTGCAAGAAACTTCTGCAGATCTAACGAATCCAGAAGCTTAGCCTTTCTTTGTTCCGCGCTTTCAGCCAAAGCATTCCAAGACTGATTCAGGTCTTGCTGATGATCGAAAATAGCCTCCGCATCTTGGGGGTGAATCTGTACGAGGTCAGCTGCTTTGGTATCAAGCTGCTTAACTCGATCACCTAAAGCAACCAAATCACGCTCAAGAGCGTCGTGCTTTCTGATAAGTCGCTGAACAGAAGTAAGGTCAGTCCCTAAGTCATCGGTCATTAATCGGCTCTGCTTTTCATCAACCCATTCTTTAGCCTCATCGCACTCACGATGATATCTCTGCACAGCATCGATATCCTCCAAGTCCTTCATTTTCTTGGTTGTCACTTCCTCCAGTTGTTCATACTTTTTCTGCAACTGCATGATGATGCCCTCAATCTTTTCAACCGCTTCAGTCTGCCCACCACGCTTCAATCTATCAGCTTTTGCACATAATTCTGTGACACGAGCCTCACGTTCCTTCTGTTCGACAACGAAATCATCCACCTTCTTCCGTGCGCTCTCAACTTCCTCTAACTTGCCCGGCACAATAGTTTCAGTAACAGCCACAAGCTCCTTTTCGATGACCCACTGATGCAGATCGTTAGCTTCTCGAACAAGATGGTAAGCCTCAAGGGAGTCTTGCAAACGTTCACGACGATCACGACCAAGCTGTAACAAATACTGGTACTGTTCTTCTAGGCGTTGTTGCTGGGAGGCAACAGTTAGGGGTTTTTCCATTAGATCATTCTGACTATCAGACAGAGGGGCATCAATTTTTTTTACGTAGGCCGCGGGAACAAAACCTTGACGATCATTCACTTCTACTTTCCACCAATCCTTGTGATTGCTGGCCAGCAGAGTAAGGATTTCGCCTTTCCGCATTGACACCTCTCTTGGCGATTTCTCCTGATAGTCGTACAATGCCATTACAACGTCTTTCCCAAGAATATCACTAATTGGTGCCTCTTGCATACGACATGCACTGGCTTGACTTCCAAGAGCATCAATGGTTGATCCGTAAGCCTCGATGTCCGCCATAAGAGCATTATGTTTCTTTAGAAGAGCCTCAGTGGAATCCTCATCGCGACCAAACTCGGAGGAGCCAACTAACGGCTCCTTTTCGCGCATCCAACTTTCCGCCTCGCTTGCATCCGCGAAATACTGCTGAGCTTGTAGGGAATCTTCCAACAGCTGATGACGTCTATCAGTCTTGTTGCACAGATTCTTCCAGTCATCCTCTAACTCTTTGATTCGCTTGGCTATATCGTTAGCTGCATAATGTTGGGCCGCAATCATTGCATTTCCTTCCTGAACAACGTCCTGTATTCTCGGTTGATGTCCAGTGACTTCAGCGGAAACAGCCTGATGTTTCTTGATTAAATTTTGCACCCCAATAAGATCACGACCTGCAAAATGAAATTAAAAAAATATTAGAGAGAAATCGGCGTGTCATCAAAGGGAAAATGTAAGAGCAAGTTAGGTGCGTCGACCAGGAACTCGTTCTGACGATAAACGTTTGTCTTACCGCAAACGATCGGTTGGCTAGTGGGAGAGACACTTACCACGATACAAGAGGACTTTAATGAGCCATGAAGTCAAACTGAATCACAAGATGTTTGGGTTGGATCACTGTTATACTGCTGTTAAACGAAGGGGTTCCAGAAATAATATTTAACTTCAGGGTTAATCGGATAAAAACGACTGATGATAACGTCATGTTAAACATGACGGATGAATATACAGAATGGATAAACCACGTCGACCCCAACAGCGAGTAGAGAATGATTTATGGCAAACAGACACGAACCCCAGTACCGATATTACGCAGAAGAGAATCAGCTTCTATAAAAATCACAGGATGACCTAACAAAACCAGGATCCATACGCCCGCTATGTATAGTACTCATCGGAACGAGAAGCAGTCATTCACGTCGGAGACGCATAAACCAGCTTCATCAGCCATTTAACTCTGAAGTGGCGTCACACATTTTACCGATCGAGAATCGTTGTTAGATTCGAATACAAAGTGTGCTCGATCTGGTGAATCGTTGAATTGTTCAAATTCTCAACACAAATAGGCGGACCAAAAAGCATGCGAATACACTGTTGGCACCCTCTGCTCAGCGTTTATTTTAGAGGTCACCAAAGTTGTCCATCGGTAATGCAGAAGTTAAAATGACCATAAATAACCATGAGAATGGCTGTTAGCTTTTGCAAAAGGCAAGTTTAAACTTCACAATACTTACCGTGAAGATAAGCTTTCTGTGTACGGTACGAAAAACCGCATAAAAAATATGCGGGGAACTAGTACCGAGGCTTTAAAAAAATTTCCCTTAACGTAAAACGACATAGGCTAATGGAAACAAAGCATGGACAATTTGGTCAATCGAGTGAGGCCAATACATCCATATTCAATGTCAAACAAACCAGAAAAATAACACAACTGAGTAGCCATAGCTGAGTTGAATGTTGATGCGAGACACTTACCGACATTGGTTGAACCAGCTATTGGTTCTTTTTCGTGTATCCAATCTTGCTCATCTTCTACATCGCGGAAGAACTGATGAAGTTTATAGGCGTCTCTCAACTTTTCCCGCCGCAATCTTATTGGCTCTTCCATAGCCAAATAGCGTTGTGAAAGTTGGGCGTACTTCTCGGCAATAATAGGCGCATCAAAATGGCCTTCGGCAGCAAACGTATCGACTTGTGCTTTGAAAGCTTCAATACGATCACGATGAGCCTGAACATCGGCCTCCAACAAATTGTGTTTCTTCTGGACGTTTATAACGCCATTCAGATCACGTCCCAGTTCATCTGACGCAAGCTGGGCTTCAACTTCACTCAGCCACAATTCAACGTCATCGACATTACGAACGAACTGCTGCTGACGGTTAGCCTGATCTAAGTTTGTTTTTTTTATGGTCATTGCGTCGATCAGTTTCGACCAAGTATCGTCCAACTGTTCAATGCGAGCCCCGATCTCAGGCGAATTGTAGTGTCCAGCTTGAATAAGATCTTGGCCCATTTTCTTTATGCCATCAACGCGTGACTGATTGGCTTGGACTTCCGCCTCGAAGTTCTGATGTTTTTGAACTTTCGTTTGCAAATTTGTGGGGTCTTTGTGGCTATCATCCGTTGCGCTCCTGAGCTTCTCGACTATCCACAGTTGCATTTCATCTGCATCGCGGTCGAACATCTGATATTTGTGAGAATCCTCCAAACGCTTACGATGGTCAGCTGCTTTTTCCCTCAATGCATTTCTACGATCGTTGAGTAGTGTCTGCAGTTGAGCCACTTCAGGCGCCGCGTAGTGGTTGTTTTCAATGAGTTTTGTAGCGAAATCATCTATGTGACGCATTTTTTCCTCTTGAGCGGCAAGGGATTTTTCGAAATCTTCATGTTTCCGTATCAATGCTTCAACAGAATCCAAAGAGTCGCCAATATCCTTATTTTCTAACAAGGCCTCTTGCTTGGAAATCCAAGATTCAGCTTGCTCAGCATCACGATAGAACAACTGTAAGTCCATACACTGTTCGAACTGCACTCGTCTGGTTTCCCACAAATTCAAGAGAGCGTCTCGCTCCCGTTCCAACTCGGATAATTTCGTAGCAATATCTGCGCTATCTGCTATTCCAAGATCAATGAGATTTTGCCCTTCCTGGACACACGACAAATAACTATCTTCACGTGAGGCAATTTCCGCCTTGTGCTCGTTGTGCCTTTCAACGTGAGCTTCAGCACCAGCAACGTCTTTAGCAAGCTCATCTGCCTCAATTAATGCCTTCATATCGGCTATCCAAATGCTTATATCTCGCCAATCAGCTAGGAAGCGCTGTAATTTGAAAGCCTCATCGAGTTTAGAACTGCGTAGGTCCGCTTGAGCCTTGAGTTTTTCCCAGGCTGCCAAAAGAGTCTGGTGCTTACCGTGTATAGTGTCCTTTGAGTCTGGATGCTTTTCAGCAAGTTCCTCGGCATCAAGACCAATCTGAACCAGCTTATCTTTGAGTGCAGCCAAATCTCTTTCAAGCGTCTCATGTTTACGTTGTAAGGCTTGTACAGAAGCAAGATCGCGACCACAATCTTCCACCGTCAAAGGAATTGACTTCTCGTTAACCCATGAAATAGCTTTGTCAGTGTCACGAAAGAAACGCTGAATTTCGTGGGCCTCAAATAATTTATGTCTACGATGATCTGCCAGGTCATTCAAACGTTTCAAGGCTTCCCGAACTTCTCCTGCTTTCGCAATTACAAGTGCATCTTCTGGAAATTCTTCCTTCAAAAGCTCTTCCTCCTTTTCGTACACATCTTGGGCACGTTGTTCTTGATATTCCAGATCCTAAAAAGCAAACTGTAAGCAAGTAACACTAGTAACCTTTAGGAACTCTTCGAACTTCTTCTGCAGCACTTCAACATGCTCTAGGTCATTGCCATAGTCTTCCGACGTGACGTAAGTCTCTTTCTCACGGATCCAGAACAGAAGATCATCAGCCTGACGCAAAAACTGGACGAATTTGAGAGTCAAATTCAACAATCGTGATTTTTCACCAAGCATAGCCATCAGCTTGTTCCATAGAGCGTGTAGTTCATCAAGCCGGTTCTGCGAGATTCAAATAAAACGAAGAGGCTTTACCTTAATTATCTCGGATGCATAATGATCGTCTTGAATCATTTCCTCGCCCGATCTGTCTAACGAAGCCAAAGTTTCGGCATGCGCAGTGACTTCGAGTTCAAAAGCCTGGTGCTTTTGCTTTTTAGCTTGCAAGTTGTTGAGCTCCTTGAAGTCTTCATTTGAATACGTCTGGAGCTTTTCCAAAATCCAGCTCTCCAGCTCATCTGCATCACGCTTGAAATACTGGTATCTGCACGAATAGGAGAGTATACAGAAATAAGTTTACCGTTTCGCCTGTTCAAGTTTGTATCTTCTGTATTCAGTTGCTTCCTTGAAAGCACTGTATCTCGATAGAACCTGTTCACGTCGCTCTTGAATGTCCTCTGGTGTCTCGAGGATCTTCACCTTCAGAGGGAGTTCACTCATCCTGACGGAAGATGGCGGCGACAAGTTGGGTGACCGCTACCCGCCAATATTACCTCGTTGGTACAGTTAAAGCCAACACCTTAATTATAAGGCATACAAAACCAACAACCGGTATATTTATTCCAACTCAAATCAACGTTCGTTCGGTTTCAACTGATGAAGCGGAAAATTCGAAAAATAACGTTTCGATTTTGTCAGGTTGTTCATAGACTTGTGCCTGGGTGCCCAAGTCACCCGCATACGGTCTGATTGTCCAGTTTGAAGTTCGGTTGGCCTCTGTTGATAGAAAACACCACCGATGTGTATCAGCAACTCGAAAATTGACCAGACTTCTTGTGTTGTTATTTAATTACAAAATCGGTGCTTTGAACATAAATTTCGGTGTATGGTTTCCAGGATTCGTTTCTGAATAACGCTCCATTTATTCTACTTGGCGCTTGAGTTATTCAGTCGGTTTGCTTCCAGAACCCGACTGTAACATGTTTTTTGCGCTTTTTTCCCAGTGACCGGTGTAGCGACCTGTTTCGCCGAAAACACGAACTTTGATCAAAATTTTTGCGTTGGTGGTGTGGTTCTGTGATCGAAGCACCAAACTCCAAACAGTTTCCGTCGTTTACCACATCCATTTTGTCGATTAGTACCTGAGTAGCTATAGCTGTGGCATTTAGTCGATGACAGCTTCAATTCTCCCACGCTTCCAGTCGGTTTCCTTATGCAGACAGTAGATGATATCCGGTTACTGAACATGAAGCTGGCGGACGGCGAAACGTATCTGTTGATGGCAATTACATTCACCATTTCATTACTATCATTAAATTAACTAGCTGTCCAAGTTGGGTGGCAAATCTGTATCAGACTGCATGAGCAACCTGATAAAGTCGACCATGACGGACGACTTAGCTTCCAGTATCAATTGGAGAGGAGTGAATGGTCGTTTCTCCCTGTCGTCTGCCGTCTTCGCTTCCGCAGTCGTTGGTGAGTTGTACATTTAAAAAGTGACTTCCATACCTTACGGAAACCGTAATGAAACATCACTTTGTCCGGGTGTCTCATGCGGTTGTGGAGGAAAAAGTGCAACGTTAGGTGTAAAACTCGAAAAGAAAGGTTTATAGGGTTAGAAAACAAGCCGAACATGCAACAGACGAATGAATCGTCGCGAATTTTTTACATTTACTCATGCTTGCACAAGTTATGTCCGTTTCGAAGTCGTTTTTGTAACCATTTCGTCGATTTGGTGATGTCACCGTAATAGGCCGTCGTGATACACTGGGAATTAAGCAAGCAAACACGTCATGTCCTTTAACAATATGACGTAGGAAACCTGCCAAAAGCCGCCTGTAACGAAATAATGGCTAAGATAAATTTCCCCTCGGCCGACTCATGAGTGACCCAAAAGTGTTCAGTTGTTACACTCGAGTCACTCGTGAGGTGGTCATGAGTCACTCATGAGTCAGTCGTGCTATTAGGGTATGGGTTCGTTTTCAATATTTTCTCGCCTTGTGTCTTGCTTCCCTTACTTATCGTTTTTACACCGTTAACACTTGCCGCTTTTGTTCACAAAGCATAACACACTAGCAAGCACGAGATCTAGCAGCATTGGTGAATCTGAAGTATCCAGTGTTCGTGGCCTATTCGGTTGCCGCATGACTACTCAAAACGGTATGCATTGTCAGACGTGCCTATACAGGTACCACTTTGGACGCACCGGTCTTAAAAGCGGCATTATTCTGCGCGAGCTGCTTTTTCTAAAAGACTGCGTCCCGTCCTGTGCTGTGCCCATCCAACTGCTCGCCACCCCCAATGAATAGAAGCAATAAGTGTTTAGGTGTGGTGGCAGGGCGTCTAAGAATGTTAATGCACTGCACATAGCCACGGTTGAAAAAACTCTGACTGAAACACAAAAAGCTTTATCCGACACGAAGTTGGATTTGAACGAGTAAATTGCGCTCGCCCTTCCAGGTATGGTATTTGTTCGCAAAGTGATGGCTTTGTCCACAACTTAAGTTGAGGAAGCCGCAGCAAACCTGAGGAACAGGGCACTCCGGGAGGGGAGTCTTGGTTTATGGGGACGATTTCCGACCACATTAACTCCAGAGGCTCAAGCCAGAGCGGTGTTAAACGTCTCTTTCCCTCCAAGACCAACAAACCAGATTCCCGCCAGCGGACTTCGCTCCAACTCCACCACGAAGTTAATCGGATTTCTCACGACGGTACGCGCGAAGATTAGCCGGAGGAAGTACTGGACAAACAGTTTGGCGGAAAAGAGGTCATGCTAATCCAAGAGCAGTCTCCCTGGACTGCTCATTACAGGAGCGGCAGAAGCACTCTCAGCTTGATAGAACAAGGTCACACATCAAACTTGACTTAAAACTCCATGCCAACTTAAGTCCTGATTCTCATTCTCAAGAGGACACTAGTACCTCCGAATGAATCGTCCCACACGCCCACAGCCACATAACAGGTAGGTCCTCTTACTCCCTTTGCTGGTCAATCTTCTGTGGAACTGCGCGAGTCTGAAACAGCAGGTCTCAAAAATGCGACAGACTAACATTCTTCCTTTATACCCCCAACCCGTTCATCTGAAAAAATCCCTGTTAAAAATTACTTCATTTTCAAGGTCCATAACGCATTTAGTCTGCTTGGGTTATCTCTTACATCTAGAACGGCCGATGCCTGGCTCATTCCAGCCGCACTTTCCCCTGATGTGTCACTTCGTCCTAGGCTCTCTTCTAATCTCAAATTCCACCAGGATTTCCGAGGGTACCAAACTGCAAAGCGCTCTCCGGTAACTCAGAAAGTAAACACGGTCCGAAGGGCACCGACCTTGAGTTAATGGAATTGGATGAAGCGTCCCACAGGTACGATCGTACACGCTCAAACTATGATAAAACGGCTCCTTCCCCCAAGAGGGCCCACAAAATTCTAGCGCCATGTACGCAATCTCCTTTAGTATTATGACCACTTTCTCGAACTCTTCCTCTCGTTTTTCTCTCTTTTTGCAGCCAAATAAGGCAGTGGTCTTCAAACGCATGTTGACTAATTGCTTGCGCCTTTCAAACAAACCACCAGAGGTCAAACGTTTGGTTCATGGCACTAACTCTCATATTCTTGCCCTACCAAAGACCTGGATTTCCGCAGATATCGGTAATAATGAATTGCATGGTCCTGAATAGTCATTGTACTGAACGGACACCTTCCGTGGACGCATGAGAGGCTGCGCTATCTCCCTAGGCCAGAAGCTCCTAGTTGCTATTGTCATAAGGGAATTTGCCTACGCAGAGAAACGCGGCGCATTCTGATTCAAACCTCAGCTTCGTAGTCACGACACGTTGCTTGTCGGTGTTATGTAACGTTCGCCATCGTGCAGCGCATCCGACGATTAAACCATTCTTGCCCCACTAGATCAACTGTCGTCCACACAGCGTTTGTCCCATCTTCACATTATGGGAGACTTCAACGCACTCAAACTCAACTATACAGCTGTTTCTCACGAGGACTCACTGCCGACTTCCAAGTTTCTTGGTGATGTTGATCCATGAGAAAACTTGGACGCAGCGCGTCGAACTACCTGCAAGGCACCGTTCAGGACAGACACCATCCTTGCCTGGCCCGGTTTTCACCAACGGGGCTCGCCTGGAATATGGAATGGTCATCAAACCACCATTGGGACATAGTGATCACATGTTACTAGCCTTCGGCTTCATCTGTAACTGGCCTCAAAATGCTATAACGAAGAGTTCACTCCCAAACTTCCGGGGGCCAGGCTTTGACGCACTGAAGACATTCCTAAGTGCGGTCAAACTTGTGTCCGATTTGGTGAGCTCAAACTATCATTTAAAGCTGTCGTTCACGAGGATAATGAGGCACTTGCTTCTCGCAAACCTATGGAAGTCCTGTTTTCTTGCACCGCTTCTGCAGAACATACGTCGCCTTCTTGATTCACGTTCTCGTCTGTTCTCTAAGCAGAAGTTAATAAGTGAGCCGGAGGGTCTGGAAGCCATCCACTTTGTACGAAACAAGTGCCAGCGGGAAGTCCTTCGGCACACACGGCAGGTACAGTCAAAAATCCTACCGGTAACCCGCGCGACCAATTATTTTTTCGGGTACACGCGTAGCCAGAGGAAAATTAAGCTCTCAGCGCATTCTTCGCGGCTACCCGATGGGGAACCCTCCTTCAACCCCCAGGTGGTCCCTGACATTTTTGTAGAGTATTATTCGGCTGTCTGAAATACAGTTCCGCAAAACTGGCATCTGATTCTTCCGGGGAGACATTTCTAATACACACTTCTGACAGTTGACTCCTCTGTAATCGACGTTCAGGGTCTCTTGCTTAAGACCAATCCTTACAGTGAAATAGGACCAGACGTGATCCATCTTCGGATCCTCAAAGAAGCGGCCGTCGGTTTGACACAGCCCCCTCCACAATCTGTTCAAACAGATACTTCGGACACGCACTCTTCCAGAAGCATGGAAAGGGTCATTGTCAAGTATACATTTAAGGCATACGATCGTCACTTTCCGGCTATTTATCAGCCGATCAGCTACGCCAACATTCCTTGACAGATGATGAGTCGTCTGTTGAAACTCGCCATCCCTAAGCATTTATTCCCAACAAACCGCTTCCCCTCTACTCAACATGGCCTTCTTCCCAACCGGTCGTGTACGACCAATATGTCAACCTTCATGGATAGCTTGGCAAAGGTAAAAGGTAATGGCAACCTCTTGGATGCTTTCTTCTTCAACTTTACCAAAGCATTCGACATTGTCCCACACGGTCCCGTTGTGCATAAGCTAGAAGCTTATGGCATCCAAGGAGAGGTTCACCTGACTACATCCTTTCTTGCTAACAGGACTATGAGAGTGGAAACAGGATCGGATTACTCTTCTCCTTCCCCCATCTCCGCTGAAGTTATTCAAGGATTTGTACTTGTCCGTTGTTTAGTATACATCAGTTACCTCGCCGGCCATATTCCTAGTAATGCCCCCTTTCATGCCGATGATTTAAAAATCCGGAATGCTTATGATCTCAGTGCACTACGGGTTGACCTTGACCGCATTAAGTGCTAGTCTGTTGACTAGAGTCTCCCTGTAGATGGCAGCAAGTGTGCGCGTAGGTAGCTCGGAGTAAACCCCGATAACCTATTCCTTATGGTTGTTGCACAAAGTGTAATAGATATTGCAAACGTTGACCTAAAAAAGATCCGGGAGTATTGCTGTCGTCTTGTTTTTATTTCGATTATCACCACAAGATGGCAACCAAAAGAGACTTCAGACTCTTGGCAGATAAAAGGAGCACTTCCTCGCACGGACAAAAATTCCTTTAAATCGCTTTATGAAGCCTACATAGGACCACCGCTTGAGTATGCTAATCAAGTCGTATACACCGGCTCGAAGAAGGACATACTCGCCATAGAACGTATTCAGCGAGTAGCTACCAAAATGTTCACTAGCTTGCGGCACTTCTCCTACAAGTCTCGTCTTGAAATTCTTGATCTGTATCCACTTGAATTTCGAAGATTTCGTGGCAGCTTTTTCCTTAAGCACTTTTTCTTAAGCGCAGGACTCGCGCAGAAACTCTTTACCCCAACGGCTGATAATTGTCAAAGTGGTCACGACAAGAAGCCCTATAAGCTTCGACCCTGGACCATAAATTGACAACAGTTCTTCTCGTACAGGATTATTAACCACGAAACAGCCCTCCATAAAAATATTTAGCTACTGTCCTAAAGACAGTTTCGAAGTATCATTAGGTTCCCACCAACTTAAGAAATTGCCAGATGTCCATTTCACTCTGTTCCTGGTATTTTCCGCGAACTCCAATAGGGATGCTACGCCCTTTTTTAGTGACTGTTTTCCAGGGTAACAGAAAACCGGTGACATCAAAACGGACAAACCGCCCGGATTTAGGAGACTTGGACCCACAAACTCTAACCCGCGAATAAATCGAAGAAATCGTTGAAAAACAGTTGAGATTCCACTGGCCTGCTTGCGGTGTAGTTTGTGAGACATTTCCAAAACTCGTAGTTGCATATCGTGTCTAGGCCATTGAGAAAGTTCGCATGATGTATGCTGTTTGATTGTTCGTATGCACGCCATGTGACGGTGGTGAAATTCCAAATCACACACACCTTCGGTTTACTCACGCGTTGGTGGCCGGTCTCTGTCTCCTTTGCTGGGTTGTGAGCCGGTGCCATTTAAAGCTCCATGAGCGACCTCCTGTACATTCCGTCGAATAAACATTCGATCACTATTTTCAACGACCTCTTTGCACTTCGTGTCTGATAAATTCGTACCTCGTAAGGAAGACTTGGTGTATAGCGCATTAAACTCGCACTGGATCCAACGGTGTCCGTGGACGGTAAATCTCCCGCTTGTTTGGTTGCTTTGGGTGCCGCGTGACGATTCAGGACGGCATGTAGAACCGAATATTTCTTCATTGATACCCGCCCCAAAGAAAAACGGGAGGTTCTGCTGATCACTTCAAATATCTCCTTGTCTGCATGAGTTGCCTTCTTAATGGCCCGCACGTTATACATGTCCGCGTGGCCAACGCAGCAACGGTTGTGAAATTACCTACCCGCAATGTTCCCGCCTGCCCACAATGTTGCAAATTCGAACGTTCCCCTATGAGAAAGTCTTTGGATGACACTCAACCTGTCCTCCCAGACGTGAGTACAAAACTGGCTTCCGTCAATGAGTATGTAATTGTCATCCTTCCCGAACTTGCTGCAACGAAAAACAGTGGCGCTCCCTACCGTACAGATAAAGGATGTTGCAGCTGATCTTGAAGACCAGGCTGTTCGCAAAAGAGTTGTGTTGTGGAGAGGATTCCTTGCTACATCATCCGCGATCGGTTCGATGATTTAGCGGTCAATAGGCAGCGTTGAGGCTTAAGGCCCAAACTACTTGGATCCAGTCGGTCTGCCTTGTTCGGTGTCATCCGGGCATCTTTTGACCTGAAAACCACATTGAAAACATAGCGTGGCATTGTTGTTAGGGACTACAGTGAATACCAGTAACACAGAAAGATCACTGCTCTAATTTGAGAGGATCAAAGTCTGGCAGTGCTTCAAAATGATGACCTCAGAGGGAAGGCTATCCCGCTGGTTATTGGTTCGATAACAAAATAACTACTGTCCAAGGGAATTCCGGGGACAGTGCCTGTAATGCTTCCCGGCATGTTCTCGTAGACCACCATCATTCCCTAGGATGGAGGGTGGCGCGAAAGTTATATCACCGTGGATTCATCATGGCTTGAGTGGATATATATCAAGTCTTTCAATTCGAGACTCGTACGAAACACTTCTTAAGTTTGCAACTAGTTTAGTAGCAGAGTGCTGGAAACGCTCAACAATGAGTGTTTCTCCAGACCGGTGTACATGACTGGACTGGTAACAGTTTTTTACAGACCTCGTAAGTTGCCTGAAACGCCTTCCTGTCCATGTGAGGGAAGATGCGCTCCATCCTCCTGAGAGTGACCGATCTCTTTTGTGCTGTCACCTTGTGGTGACACGCAGAGGATAGATTAGACGGCCTCCAGATGCCTTGATCTCTCTTTGGACCGACCTTTGTGATGCCCACTCTGTCGGGCGCATTGTGAATTACGGAGGCACTGCCAGATTCCCCACTGAGCAACATGTGTGCATAACAACTGTTATCTGTTGAGGGGTTTCAATCGTGTTAGAATTAGTCTGTAGTGTACTGATGTCACTAGATGTCAGATTTTTAGGTAGTCAGCTTATAAGAGAGCGTTGATGGATATGTTGACCGGAAGATGGTTAATGTGAATATAAAACGAGAGAGGGCCTAGAATTGACCCTTCAGGAGCCCCTCAAGAAATCGGGGAAGGAAACTAAAGGCCTGATCCAGTTTTAAATTCGAAAGTCCCGTTATCTATAAAAGAAACAGCTCAGCCAAGAACCTTTCTCTGGATAACATGAGCTTTCGGTTTGTGTTTGAGAGAGTCATGTGGGACACATTCAAAGGCCTTGGCGAGATCAAGGGAGATAGCATCAAAAAGGAGGTCATTTTCTTCCGCCTCCATCAGGTTGTTCACGAAGACAAGCATATTTGTTACGCAAGACCGGTTAGGAAGGAAGTCATGTTGGGTGGAGGAAAAAGACCGTTCGGCAAGAAGTGAACGAAGACTGCACGATTTAATAAGCGCTTCACCGCCTTGCATGGAATGTTAGTAAGACTGATTGGCCGGTCACCCAATTTGGGGACGGGCGTGGCCGTAGGTTCTTTATACGCACTAGAGGGAATGTCATTAAGGAGTGCCTGTTTAGACGGCTTATGAGAGAGTTCCGCCGGACTGGCAGTGGCTTCTTGTCAGGATCGATCGCAATAAATTAACTAACGTCGTGTAGAATGCCATCAACATCAGCGGTTAGAATTGCTTGCCAAAATTTTTGCAGTAGTGGAGTCAGACGCCAGTTCAGTGTTGCAACGTTATAAACCGTCTAACAGTACCCCTTAAATCACTCAGCCATAAAGACGGCATCTGGCGAAGTCTCTCCGTCGTACAGTCGCCTGAGGAGGGCTCAAGGCTCATTCTTTCTCAGCCGGCGTATATATGTGAATAAAAGCTGCTCGTTCGCGCAAGTCTTTAGTAGGATCCTTCCCCGCATGACCTTAGTTTGTTCGCCGATCTCCCCCGTATACCTATTTCGAACAGTGTGAAATGTACCCATGTCCACCGGGTTCCCAGTGACTTTGTGTGTGAAGGATAAGTGGGAACGGTCATCAAGTGGATCACACATTCCATGAGCTAAAAGCGGGTGGTCACACACGGTCAATTTTGGGTCCAATCTCCCACCGGACCTCAACAAGTTGGTCACTTCAAGCAGAATATGTTCCAAGACTTCCAGAAAGTCACTCGGCATTCCCGTTAATTTACCCGTCAGACTAAACACCGAAACAGTGTTCAAACTGCCTTCCCACCTGAAGTCCGCGCATTTCAGTGTAACAGGCGTTTTGCTTGACCGTTTTTACAAGAACGGGTGCGTGTCACCAGGTGATTTAGACTAGGACACCAGTCAAGGCAGGTTAGGATAGGAAGTCAGGGTTCCTCGTTTTCAAAGTTCCTCTCGTACTCCATTGGCACTTACCTGGCAGAGTGCAGCAGGCTCGGAATTCTTTCTCGCCCACCATCTACAGAATATCAGACATGGACAAAAGTGACCTGAACAACGGAAGGAGCCCCTGTCATCCTTCATGCTTACAATTCCAGCATCCTTCATTACACAGATAACGGAATGCTTTCTATCCAAAATACATACTCCTGTCAACCTACCCGGTTTCCCTCTTGCACGTCGAACAGTGCATGCCTGGCGGGATCTGCCGGCGTGTCCCTCAAATGGATTAAAGGCTTACCCGTTAGAACTTGCCTCCTCCTAAGAAGTCAAGTAAATTGTTATTATGGGCGAATCATCTTTCTAAAGCCCTGAGGAAAGATATCGAGCGATACCAAAGGCAGGCCACTCGTCTTACAAGGACGCCCACCTACGCACAGGTCTTGGCAGGGAGCCCGCCACATCCAAAGAGCTCCAGAACTACTAGT
Organism: Paragonimus heterotremus; assembly: GCA_013368495.1. Classification (NCBI taxonomy): domain Eukaryota; kingdom Metazoa; phylum Platyhelminthes; class Trematoda; order Plagiorchiida; family Troglotrematidae; genus Paragonimus; species Paragonimus heterotremus. Next base: position 7,786 of record LUCH01002250.1, on the reverse strand, counting down.
CAGGGAAAGGTAAGCAATTCAAGTTTGCCAACTGTGTTTCCCCCCACATCTATTAACTCCTTTCCAAGACTTCACCTAGCTCCCCTCTCTTGTCTCACAGAGACAGCCGGGTAAATGGTCACCAGGCACATGTACAGACTGCTGAAGCCTACTCAATGAGCTTTCAGAAACCGGAATCTGGCTTACGAAACATCTTCTCACGTACTGGATTTCACGGAAACATGCACTCTGGCGGATATCGGACAATGAAAAGAGTGTCCGTGCACCGTGCCAACACTCTCGAAGGAAGAGCAACGGCTGATCGATTTTCACTGGTCGGTGTCTCCTGACACTCAGGATTACCGGGATTATTAAGTTCTCTGAGAAACGTTATGCCGTATAGCTACCTCCAGAATTGTGAGGGCAGTACATATTCCCTGTGAGTGGGATACGTCTCAATCACTCACGATATTTGTTGGAAGTTCACACACTTCCTAAAGGCCTAGAAAACTTCTCAGGACTCCAACCTTTTTCTCATCTACTGTTTATTGGTGACTTCAACGCTACCTAAATAAGTTTGGTCACAAATGTCTCAATTGAACGGTGATAACGAATGCTCGGCGCCCTTGTTGGGATTGATGCTACGGAAGACGCAAACACAGGAAGTAAAAGCCCCGGTTCGTCATCGTTTCGGACTGACCCCTCACTTGCCCGGTCTGCTTAATACGAACGAGGATCACCTAATGCATATAATGATAACCAAATCGCCTCCTGGACTTTGCGGCTGTTAGGTACTGACTTCCGATCATTTCTCCTGCTGGTTGCAGCAACTAGCAAGATCTACAGTTTAAAACTTCGGTCAAGCTGGCCTTGGGGGCTGGAGAAAATACCTCACTTTAATTCTTCTTCATTCTATCTTTATGCACCTGAATTACCACGGCTTTGCAAAACACGATTCACAAGGTGAATAATGTACTGACACTTCACAAATTACATTCACCTCTCCCCTGCATTATCAGCCTCTCTTTTATAACGTATTCCACTTCTTGTGAACCGTACACTCAGTCAATTATTATATGTGGCAAGGAAGGGATCTGACCGGGGCGCGAACTTCCTGTGTCTACTTCCTCCACAGCATCAATCCCAACAGGAACGCCGAGCATTCGTTCTCACTGTCCAAGTGGGACGTTCGTGACCAAAATTATCTAGGTTGCGTTGGTCACCAATAAAAAACAGGTAAGAAAAACACTGAAGTCATAAGAAGTTTCGCCTACTCTCACGAATAACGTGCTCCTCTTGCTGACGTTTGGACCTGGCGTTGGTATCTGACTGTCAACAATAATCTCATGCTGGATACACCGTTTTTCGATCAACCTAGATGCTTGCTGGTGCGCATCATTCAGAAGAATAGTAACCGATGTTTCATTCAAATACCCGAATAAGGCTTGCGCGGGTGCACCGCAAATACCACAAACAATAACCACCTGTACATGTTAGTTATGCGTTGGCGACAATAAGATACACTTACCAATTTTATCCGGTCTTCATTAATGTGACCGAGGTGATCCTTGATATTACAGTTTCGTATTGATAGTAGAATATAACTACAGTAAGGACCGATGTTGTTGAGGCTGCTGGCCCTCCAAGGAAATGCCGCAATCCCAAACCTGAACCAATAAAATTATTTACGCCACCGACGTGCAGTTGCAGCCGGAGAATTTGCAAGATTTCTGCCCAGTGGCCACATGCAGTATAATTTGTGCACTGGTTTAGATAAAACTGAGTGTGTTCATGACCATCAATGAAACGTGAACCACACTTTCGTGGAGTCTCTATCATCGTTCATGTGTCAATGGGCACCTGTACCGTCATTTCTTCCCAGTGACTCAGTGACTAGGAACCAGAGAACCGTTTTGATGAGACTTCTGCCTAAATACCTTAATGACCGTCGCAAAAGTAAATTACTGACAGCCTGTTGTACTGCAAGTGCATTCACCAGCACCACTGTCGTTGTTGTAACAGGTGACGTTCAGGGTTACTTTATGAACAGTCTTAACTAGTTTATTCAGCTGAACGATACCTCACAAAACAGAAATACCATGGGGTCTCTTCAACGCATCGGCGCTAAATTCCCAAGAAAGAGAGAAAACAACGATGCCTAACGCAATACCCCGCGAACGGAGGGTCTACATAAACAATGGTAATTCACAGTGCGTACGACGAAATTTCCACGTGGTGAAGAGCAGAGTACGAGAGTTGGCCACAGAAATAACGAGTTGGAAGTCGTATTCACAATCACACAATTGGGCACATTACTACATTAAGAATATTTGATGCAGTTTTGCAGTCCGTCGGTATGATGTTTCAAGGTAGAAAAGAGATGAAAACAGCCACCTGGGTCCAAAAGGTCTCCATTAATTTGTCGTAAAATATTGAAATGCAGAGTTTGGGATAAATATATTGGCTTTGTCAAGTGCAACAGTTACGTGCAACAGCTGTGTTACAAAGAGCAGATTCGGCTCTACCCAAAAATCGCTCGTACTCGAAATGAATTAGAAAAAACAGTCTGCGACATTTCCCTATAAAAGTTTCACGTCGGTCTTCTGAAAATATACCGCGTTGTAAGAACGCTTCCATCAGGATTTTATCAACGGAACACATATTTTCAACGTGCAGAAACCTTCAGCTTTTGTGGTCTGTAAGATGTACAGGAATTTAGCATTCTCCACTTCATAACGTTCGCATCGCATTTTAAAATAAATATCAGTATTTCCAATCAAAGTCATGCCACCACGTTCGTGGGCCAGCCAACTATCTGGATTGTATGTTTAATCTGTTTTCCTGCCCGTATTCCGAGAAAAATCCGGTGGACGGCATGCAATTCCTAAAAGTGGTTACACATGACGTTATCGTGTAGTTGTTTCTGTCTAAAATCCATGTGGGACGGTGAAAAATGCGTAATATAATTCAAGCTTCCATTGGTAACCACTGTAATTTTACGGCTGTGTTCTATTGACCATGGTTTTCTGTAATTGGCAGCACTTTTCATAGTTCACAAATGGTGTGTAACCAGAAGGTGTATTTGTAACTAATAGCCTACTAGGTGTTGCGGACAACATTCATTTTTCCGATCTTGGACGGCAGATTCGTCATGATCTTCTACATCGTTGGATATACCAAGGTCTGTTATATCTTGTTTAAGATTGCCGTGTTCTTTTTGATTAGCTCTGAAGGGTGGCCCCACGTTTCACTAGATTACTTAAAATAACTTGCGTCAATCATTTTGCCGTTACACCAGCCACTGCATCCGGTTATTTTAAACTCATTCAGTCTGAGCTCTGTAAATTTCGAACAATCAAAACTAGACGTTTTCCCTCTATATATACATATAACTCTTATCACCTCTTCATACGCAAACAATAATTTTGCTGCGAACTAACCACTGACCATTTGTTTGAGCGAACTCAGATCTGTTTAATCGTCCACCACTACTGAGTGGTGCCTAGTTGTCGAATTGGTTGTATGGGCCCATTCTTTTCTCAAGTTCTGAGGATTTTTCATATTCGGGTAAGAGATTCAGTTTTAAAATATATTGGTTACCTTAGTAATGTATTAAATTCAGTGTTTACGAGCGCCTTCCCATTAGCTGTCTCGAAGATAGATCATCTACTCAGTCGTTGAATATTGAGAGGGGCATTTATTAGATCAGCAGATTACCCGTAACTCGGTGTTAGCTTGAGTCGTTAGCAGACTATTCAGTAGTAGCAAAACATGTGCTTCCTCACCCCAGATTCAGCATGGGTAAATGCGTACCCTAAGCACTAGGACTGATGCAACCAGCACCTCTGAATATTGACGGAAGTTCACAAGAATGAGTAAAAACCTTATATCTAAAACTACACGCGCCCTACAGAATCGCCAACCGGGCGAGGTGTGAGTAGAGATATTATCATGCATGTGGAGAAAGTGGCACTGCCAAACGTTACGACTGGAACTGTGACAATGCCCCAGTGATTCGCGGTACGTTAAGCACCGCAGTCACCAAGAAGATTGATTCAGCCTCACATATAGCAATCTGGCGTTGCTCCGCGGACACTTCTAGGAAACGAATTGATCATATCTTCCGTCTTGCAGTTCCCCTGTGGTTCTCAGTATTACCCGACGTGCGTCTACGTCAACATCAGTAAACACCTCACTGATTGTTCTAGATACCTATGGAGGCCATTATATGGAACAGAACTACATCGCCTGCCTGAAGGCCGCTCAAGGATTTCAACCACTGTAGAATCCCTCAGGGTGCACGACTATATGCAATTTTTCGAGGTGGCGGTAGATCTGTTGATCAGGGCGAGAAAAGACGGAATAGTCATGGTTTGCTCGGGTTAAACTGATTCGTTGCACGAATAAGCGAGGGTCAGCAAACCACACATCTTACAACCAAGTGAACTCTGGACGCGGAATTCAACCTTCGACAAATATCAATCGGTCATGCGGTAAAGTAAACAGACCAATGAAGTGGTGCAAAATAAACGAAGAATGGACTCAAGTGAGAGTTCGTAATGTCGCTGCACAGAGGGTTACGTGGAATAATGTAAGAAATGCGCGACCATTATTTAGTATAATCAGTACATGGGGATATATACAGTACCTACAGTACGATAGTTTGACCAATGGGGTATAGATATGGGAGCAGATGGAGCAGAGTTGTGCAAACCGCCGGTCGCAGATGGGTGACCGTCAGTCGCCTCGCTGCGCGGACTATGAAGCTTCGGTTGATCGAGCCTCCAGGCGGACGTTTTGCCATCGCACTCACCTGTATACAACCCATGATCCCTTCGCTGACAACGTGCATGTGAGTATGACCAATCCATTTCAACCTCATCCTTTTTAGTGGGTCACACACCGTTCAAACCTCCCCTGCTCAGTCCACATCTCATAGCCCCATCACACCACCAAACCTTGCTGACAATTTTCTGGCACTTTCGGTGATGGACTCAGACGCAGACGACATCCCATCAGTCATTGACGAGTCCACTATAACCGCATCAGACCAAGCGACGCCACCAGCCTTTGATTAACAAAAACCCTTCTGTTTCGGACATCTGTAAGGGTGGAAAAATGATGGCGAATAAGGAAAATGCACTAAGTTTATTACATTTGAATGCACGCTCACTAGTCGACAAGATGCATATTTTTAGATCTTTCATCTTCTTACACAATCCTTACTTTATTCTGATCACTGAGGCTTAGTGTACCTCTGAGACTTCAAACACACAACTAAGTGTCTTAGGTTATCATATATTCTTTAAAAACCGCGATGCGGGACGTAGCGTAGGACGTTCAATTTACTTAAGGGAGCAATATTCTGTAACCATATTTGATGAGCTTTGTCTTGATAGGATTGACGACTCATTGCGGCTGTCAGTGTCAACTGAATCATATGAACCACTCTTGGGATGCGTCTACAGTCTATCTAACGCCACTCATGACGAGATGACTAAAGTTATTAATAGAGTGAATTATGTATCAACACTGCCTTCACAGTGCAAAATAATTGGTGGATATTGCAATATGCCCAATATCTCTTGCACCTCTTTCACAGTCCCTGCAATTCAAGCAGAGTTTCTCGCATGTATCCAAATAAATGGACGGCGCCGGCACATTTTATCACTGACTAGACTAGACTACAATTCGGCTCTCAGTTTTACAACAGGTATCTCTTCTTTTACAGTGTCCGTCCTGGAACAGTTCCCAGGAAGTGTTTACAGCGTGGTCAACTTCATGTTTGAAGTGAACTCCGTAAAAATGTCGAACGACAAATGTTACCGTCAAATAAAATTCATTGACTTGAGCACGTTCACCACTCTATGGAGACCCTTGGAGTGGAACACATTCTTTCTGACTTCCGACCCTAGCACTGCAACGGAAGTATTTGATGAACATTTCAGGTCTTGTATGAACATCTTAGCCCCGAGAAAATCTGAGCGCAGTTTTTGTGTGGTAAAGGCAGGATACTCACCCCGAAAGAGCACTGTAAGCTCAAAAGTCTCAGATCACGGCACCGGAAAACACGTGATTTTTCCCTTACTATCCAAATGCATGAAATGTTTGACACTATAGGAAATAGAACCAAAATGCTGCAGTTGAAAGGAGAAAAAAGTGTGCCTAATAGCAGAACGGAAGAGCTCTGAATTGATGCAGATATTGAAACGCGTGAACTGTACAGAAGACTATATTATCCCAATGGTTACACTACAAAACGAAACTGCCGTAGATGATCCTGTAACAATCTGTGAGGCCTTCGATTCATATTTAACTGCTTCCTTCAACACTGAAGGATATATTTTGCCTCCACCTCTACCTGTAGAGACAAACACGTTCCTTAGCAAAGTTTCTATTGATGTAATAAAAATACGCTCTCAGTCAGCTGCCATCAAACCTTCTTATCTTCCTGGTCCATCGGGTATTCACCCTGTTACTTTCAAACGTGGGGGGGATGGAATTCCTCTCCCTTTGCTTAATATTTGTACATTTACTCCAACATTAGGCTCCTTCCCTCATCATTGGAAAAATTGCATAATTCAGCCACGTTTTATAGGTGGCTCGAAGCAACGCATCAACAGTTATCGTCCCGATAACCATATTTCAATTTGTTCTAGAGTGTTGGAAAGGATAATAAAATGTTGCACGGTTGAACTAAAATTGTCACAAAATCTTATAAACCACTCCCAGCATGGGTCTCTCAGCAAACGCTCGTGCATGTCGTGCCAGCTGGAATTCTTTAATCAGGTTACAAAGTCGGCTGATTCAGGGAATGTAATTATTATTATACCTCTGGATATGCAAAAAGCTTTTGAGCGTGTGCCTCATAAGCGTCTTCCTGTCAAAATGGCATCCTTTGGTATACGTGACCCATTGCTCGGATGGTTTGCTTCATACATTAAAGACCGCACACAAACAATGAAAGTAGGAGCTGGCAGCTCGACGCCCAGACCAGTCCCCAGCGAAGTGATTCAAAGAAGCGTCCTGCGACCGTTACACTTTCTTATGTACATAAACGATATGTGTGAAGCTGCCAAGCATTATAAACTATTTCTATTCGTTGATGACATCAAACTTGTCCACACTTTCCCCCCTGGCGATCTCAACTGTTGGTTAGGAAACATACGGGAGGATTTCGTGTTATTAGAGTCTTGGTGTCAAACTTAGCTGATGAACTTTTCAGCCAGCAAGTACACCACCGCTGCGCACAGTTATCATATACCACAGAACTTCATAAAACTTGATGGTCATGGTATTTCAGCCGCCAACTCAGTCCGCGATATGGATATAATTTACTCAAGCTCATTCAATTTCGCCGAACATGTATCCTTTCTAGTGGCTGAAATTAGACGAACGACTGGATATAGTAATCACGAGTTCTTCCTTCCTGCAACTCAACTACACCTTTATAAACTGTGTGTACGACCCCAACTTGAGTATTTACGTTCGTACTTAGTCATTGACGCAAGTCTGATAGGCTAGCTCCGAACAGTCACCAACGTGCATTCACGAATGGTATCGCGATGCTAGTTCCAAGGTTCGTATACCCAAAATGTCCCCAGCCTCATTTTAACGCGGATCGGAGGTCACAGTGAGAAGACGGCGAATCCGCAAGGAAACTTTATTTATTTATTTACTCACCGTTCACAAGCGGACTTCAACGCAACGATTAGGGGCGTTGGGGAGCTGGACGTGAGAGAACCTTCGGCACAACCGTGCGACCGGCGCCAGAGAGGACGAATGTCGACAGAAACTCCCGTCGACC
>LUCH01002249.1:74065-92379 GCA_013368495.1 Paragonimus heterotremus | reverse complement strand
CAAAACAGAAGCGAGCAGAGAATTGAACCTTAGGGTAAACCACTGAGGCTATGCCTGTGGGTAGAAAATACGCGCTGTACGGATGATTAACAACATATGGCTCTAGCTACTGAAGAAGGTTGCCGTGTATTCTGTAGTGGGAAAGCTTACCGATTAAAACAGCATGGTCCTCGCGGTCAAATGCCTTGACATAGTCGAGGTGTACGACGTCAATTCCATTGCCTTAATTAACTGCTTTGATCCACTGATCAATAGCTATCAGCATCTTTATGGTACATGAACGGCCGTTACGAAATCCTTGCTGTACATTGGAGTAGAAATCACGAGCGCTGAAGTACTTGTCAAGTGTCACACACAAGCGCCTCTAAAATTTTTGAGAAGCACGACAACGAAGCGACTAGTCTGTAATCACCGGGACAGTTATGCCTACCATTCTTGGAAACGGGTGTGATGCACGCGAATTTCCAGCTGCTGGATACTGTTCCCGGGAAAGAGACTGCGTAACCAGTAAGCTACTTGGGTCAGCAAGTCGTTCAGCTGCTCCATGCAACATCTTGGGAAATATACTGTCGGGGCCAGGAGAGCTAACACCTGAGTTAAACCAGCAGCGCCGTGGAGGAAGTATACACAGTACAAGTGCCATCAATTTCATTGTTAAGGCGAACCTAAGGAGCTGATGGCACAGAAACATTGCTGTAAAACTCAGTGCATCAACGACTTCGGTACCAGAGCTTGTAACGCCTAGGGGTTGAGGAACTCCGGCTTTCGGTTTGCGTGCTGACGCTACAAATCGGAAGGAGCTATTTGGATCAGCAATAAAGCATTCTGCAATACGTTGTTCGTAATGAAGACGGTCATATCGAATTAGCGATGTACACCGATTTCTTAAGACTGTATTTTTTGGTTGATTTCAAATCCTGATAATCGAAAGCATGTTCAATCATACCGCTTCTTCGAAATAAGTCTGAGTGTACGAAATCGTAGTTGATTTTGAAGATTGTTCCGTTTGGTGTCTGACAATAGTATAGACCCACCATCGGCTGCGGAAAGAACAGTAGTAAACTTCTCACAGGGATCATCAACAAGGTGAAGAAGGAACTGTGAAGTTCACCAAAGACTGCGTTGTCAAGTAGCCATGTAGTTTCTTCGCATTCATTTTCCGGAAGTTTTTCCGATCACTAACTGTTGGGCAGATCAGGTTCGTGTTGCAAATGGAGTTAAATAAGACCGATACGTGACCACCTAGTCCGAGTGGTGCGGTGATTGCAGGCTTATCAACTAACTCTCCGTTAGTGATTATGTGGTCCAGTCACGATAAATTATGGCCAGTACATCACCGAGTGAAACCAGGGATGTGCTCCGTGGAATCCAATGCCCCTAAATATGTGAAAAAAAAGTTGTGCAGACATAGAAATTTTGGTGCCTGTGTATGAGAAAGCCGGAAAGTTGGTTTTAGGTAGGTTGAAATTACTCATTAAGAGGATGATATGGGAAAATCCTAGATAACAAAAGTTCATCTTTTGAATTATCGGAAGGTGGGGAACGATAAAGCCAACGATCACAATCAAACACCAGGTGGTTTTCCGGATCGCAGCAAGTACTTAATTGTTATAGAGGATGGCCTGAAGGGAAGTGTGGACATAAAGGGCTGGTCCCCCTTCCCTACCTTCAGTTCTATCAGTGCGGAAAAGAATAATATCCTCTAAGGCGAGCTAAGAATCTTGGTAAGAAGTGCTGATCCACGGCTCCGCCGTAGTAACAATCCGGGGCGTTGCAGAAAAACAAAGTTCGCGAAGCTCTGGTAATTTGTTTACTAAATTAAGCGGTTTTGTGAACATACATTTCACAGAGTTACTGACAAACGAATGAATATCATCCTGTTATTGTGAATGAGGTAGTTCATTCAAAACCCAGTGGTACTGGAGATCGCCGACTCCATATGAGCCGAATGTAGTGAGTTTTTTGAAGTCATTAGGTCCTCAATTGGCGCCACAAAGCGCCTGGTGCACGTACGGTGACCGGCTCTTAATAAATCCCTTTCTTCTTTAGAATGATCGGGGTTAAAGAAAATCTCGCCAGGTGTAAGGCGACGTCGATGGCGGAATCGCTGCAGTATGTGCGATGCCATCTTTTGCAAAGTAACAGTAATTTTGAGGAATCTTGGTCGAGTTTCACCCGGCTCGGGCTTGGACCGCAGGTTATGATGAATACGTTGCACTTGGACATTAGTATGCTCAAGTGCAATTGACAGGAATTGCCACTGGCTCGTGTCATGTTCCGAGTCATCGTTAAGATAATTGGAGACAACTCTGATGATAACACTGTGAGATCGGTTGGTGGTCTCAGATTCCTTCCTAACGGGTTTTTGCCTCTGGCGTTCAGTCCATGGTATGTCGGGGGTACTTCCGAGCCCCAGAGTCGTCCAACAGCTTTTGTGTCGCTAGAAGAATGTCTCCCGTCTAATTAGATGACGAAGGCACGATCCTTGCTAACCGAGGTTTGTCAGCATGTGTCGAACCCAGTTTTCTCGCTAGCCTCGTAATAGGGTTTGAAACACGCTGATTCACATCCATTTTAGTACAAGGACTCCTTCAGAGCTTTTGATCGTGGTCGTTGCGGGGCTTTAAGCAGCTGGCGGCATATTCTGTAGGGTTCTGAACAACTACCGAATCTTCCCTAGCAAAGGAACCCAATATTTTAGGAGCAGCGGCGTTAGTACCCCTTAGGAATTTCGCCGACCTTGTACCATCTTCAATCCAGCTCTCCCGAACAGTAAGACTGGGTTCCTCGGGTAGGACCGAGCGGAGAACCTGAATTTGCTTGAATGCTGTCGGGTTGTCAACAGTGATCTGTCTGAATGTTTTCAGATCAACCGGGATGATCCTCTTTGACTTTGCTCTAGAACCAACTGACGCATATGATACTGTGTCTGTAACACTTGCGTTACACACCTTATTGACTACAGCCAACGGATCGATGGATGTTGCATCCACTGCCTGAAGTGAGGTGCCAAACACAAAATCATGAACCTGTCTAGCGGTCCCCCAAAAGAGACGAACAAGGTGGACTTAGTTCAGTCATATTGCTGTGGGCATTCTGTAAACCTCACTGAACACGCCCAGACACGAGGTGTGGAACTTTGTCGCAGAGCAAGCACTGCATAACGTGATCCCTCGCGCGGACATCACTGGTGGGTAAGTGCAAGTTCAGATATAAGTCTGAAGCGATTAAGGAATCAGTTAGTTTCTAATTCTCTATATCTTTAGGGTAAGGAAATAATCAAGGATCAGTCAGGCGACGTGGACAGAAACTCGACGTCACTGTATTCAAACTTCGCGCATCATAAACTGGTCAGTACCAGGTTATTTATTCGTGTTCGCGAACCCGTATGTTGTAGATCATTTGAATCGGTCTACACTTTCAGAGTCGCTCAAACGCAGGGGTGTGCCGACCATGTTTGTGAACATACTGTTGGCACTTTATTCCCATACTTCAGCTCAGTCTAAGGTTTACGGTGTATTGTATGACAGTTTCAGCACCAGGAGCGGCGTACGTCAAAGCTGTCCACCTTCACCATTTTTGTTTAATTTCATCGTAGACGAAATAATGAGAGACTGTCTCCGATACTCACAAGATGCTGGCGTGGACCTCCAACTTGGTGGGAGACTGGCTGATGTTGATTATGCTTACTACAAGGTGTTGCTGTTTGAAAACTTTCAAGCAGCATAAATAACATTAAATGCTAATTCGTGTTCTGCTAAGTACTTCGGAATGCGCTTTGCAGCCTCAAAGTGCCGAGTGCTTCTGCAAGGTTGTGATTACGTAGGTCTGATGTTAGATACTGAAGTCATGGGGGTTGTTGACCGGTTTGTGTGCCTTGGAACCTGCATCAGCGGTTGCGGCGGTGTAGTTAATGAAACAGAAGCGCGTATCTTCCAGGCTAAGACTATATTCACCAATCTGAGGCACCTCTGGCGACAGATAGGTATCTTTTTGGTGCTTTTAGATCGCGTGTATATGGCGAAGATGTGGGCTGTGCTACTTTACGGCAACGAAACATGGCCGCTCAGGGTAAAAGACTTGAACCAACTTCAGGTATTTGACGACCGATGTATGTTTTTGATCGCTCGTGCCAGGTGGCACCAACGAGCAGGCAACGAAGAGGTTAGGCAGCAGGTATTTTGTAGTGGTTGTCAGACGAGTGCTTTTGTTCATTGCTCACATTCGCACAGACGTAGATGATTAGGTCACGTACTAAAGATGCCAGCTGGTCGTCTGCCACACCGAGCACTGTTTGCCGACGCTGCGGCCGATTGGCGTAAGGTGCGAGGTGAACAGGCAATGACCTGGCGTAGACAAATGAAATCGTTCACGAAGAGGTTGGACACTGTAGATCGGGTTCGTCTCCCGGGCTGGAGCCCTCGCGACTCACAGAGTCGATGGCTTGAAACTTTAGGTGAGATGGCGGCTAATCGAGCTGAGTAGCATGAATGTTGTAGTTGTTTGGTCGAGTTGTCTGTGAAGTGAGTGCATTTAATGACGCGGGGCAGTGCAAGCCGTAAGGAGGCTGTCTTACTGATGACGCCTTACTTCCACCTACAGCTTGGTTGTTTGTTTGCAAGGTGTAAGCATCTCGTTGTCGAATGTTCGGATATAGACGTAGCTATTATTTTGTCAGTGGTTCGGTCCCTTCCCGTCCCATTCTTTTATCTTCTCTCTTTCTATACAGGGTTTGCTTTTCTTCTTCATGGTTGTGTTGCAGTTAAGCATCAGTGTGAACCACTGATATATTGCTTTCCATGATGGTGATGATGAGATCATTGGGACAGCTGCAGAAACTGCTGGCTAAGCGATTGGACACCTCAAAAATAAGGGAAGTATCTCTACTTGCACTTGTTTCTCTCAGTAACTCAGTGGTTGGTGCGCGGGTGCTGGGCTCAGAGCCCAGCTTTTCTACGTCGGTGAGATTCTTTCTCGGTTTTCGTTCGGGAGTTATCTATTCTGAAAATCTGTCATGAACTAATTAAATCCCTTGCGTACGGCGTCTCTAGTAAGACATTTGGAGTATGTATATCCATCATGATCACAAACGTAGCATTTGCCAATGGTGGCCGCCAACACGTTTTCTCCGGGTAGTTGAGAAAGAGACTGAGACTCCAAGAGTGCTTCGAAACTTAAGCGGAGTCAGAACAGGAAAGGGGAACTGTTTGAAACGGACGAGATTGTTGATAGGCCATCTCGATAGATGGAGGCTGTTTGAAAGCAGGTTGCAGGTCTAGTGACCTGTTCTCCAGGAGCTGTTAGGGTATATTGTTGAACTGCGTTCGGCTAACAGATGCCTCCCGAGTAATGTGGTTTTGATTTCTTTTCGGCAATGACGGGTCGGAAGTGGCAATCTTTGGCTAATGACTTCAGCTATAGAAGGAACTGATCAGAATTCTGTCTATATTGTTTCCGTGTTGCCAGAATGTGACGGACGAGAACTTTGTTTCAGGATTTCACATACGTCTTCTCCAATGCTGAAATGGCCTCTCCGAAAGTCGTACTATCAGCGATGTATTCATAAACAGACGGGGATACGGGTGATGAGATTTTCGAGTTTATTGGATTCAAGAATACCCACAGTGGCTAAGAAGTTAGTGAGTGTGTGTTACCAATGAGTCCATTGTTTCGAAGATACACAGCTCGGCTGAGCATCGAAACTTTGCAGACGCAGAAAGCTTTCCACTTCAAATTGTCGGATTAATAAATTGTTCTGGAAACGATCAGCGAGCGATCAACGGAAACTGAATCATCATCATAGACACCAGACTGAATGTAGACTTGTTGTCCAAGAATTATAATTTATTCATCTAACAACAGTGTTAAAGCAGGTGAATAGAGAAAATGAAAACGTAATGAAACACTCAGTTAATTATGTGGATTAATAGATAGCTTATTACGTGTATCTACATAATGCAGACGCACTGACGTGCGGAATTAGACATTCTAACTTCGGTCACTCTAGGCGTGACACAATGTGTGCCTGCACGTCTCGTTAACACGGCGTTTGTCCCCCTATTTCATGGTATGTCACGCACTGAAGTATTACAAGGTTACTCATGGCTTCAGCGTAAACATTGTTCTGCAAGACGACCACGTAATGGACGTGATCTGTCGTTGGATCTGTACTACTGAAAGGTATCTGCAAAATATTCACGATTATTCTGACTGCCTTAACATTTTTCATCCAATGGAGTCCTTATTTTGTTGGTTCCCTTTTGAGCGACATGACTTACAAAGCACACCTATGAGGGGTAGTTTCACTGCGATAGCATTTACTGTCACGTTTGTTCTCATAACTCCTCAGAGCGTTCTGACATGACATGATATTCGTATCAGGTCTGGCAACTGCTGTTTGGTGCCTCCCACAATTATTTGATAGGTTTCACTACAAATTTATTTTATGCATCATTCCGGATGTAAAAAGTCGATGTATTTGAAGCCACCGGGCTGAGCAACTTTCTTCAAACAACCGTTGAATACCATCTACGAACACATGCAGCTGCGTGTTCGCTGAAGGTTGTTAATGATATCGACGTCCCACTTGACCTTACCGCAAAATGGTTGGGCTATAAGCCTTTCCTCTTAAGCTCTTTGCACATAAGGCTTTGATGCACGATGGATAGCAGGTTAACCTCCTTTTCACACCAAACAAGCAACGGTTCTTCGAAATCATCACTCGTTTATTCATGCTACGCGAAGAACCTTGTTCGGAAAACTTCTTGCGATTAGCACTGGACGCTTCTGTCACTCCGCTTTTATATCTAAATGAATCTTACTTTCCGACCACTTTATCATTTTCTGTGTTTGACTGGACAGGTCTTTTAAGTCGTGTATATCGCTTGAGGCCCGTTATCTTCTGGATCAAAAGAACAACAAATTTGATACTCCATACAGTTTCCACGGAGTGATTCTGGTTGTATATTCCCATGGTTACTGTAAAAGTAAAATTCTTTGCCATCGCTTGGCCACCGGCACTATGCGACTTCTTTTTCTCCCATTCACTTGTTTAAAATTTAGTGGAGGGAACCTGCGAGCCCTGCAAATTAAGTGGTCAGCACTTGCCTGAAAGCCCGTGTTCCCGACTATGTTCAGTGAATTTATTTTTCCTACACGCACGGTTGTGAGTTCCCCTGTGTGTCGCGCATTCATTCGATAACAATCCAACAAAGCAGTTTTAATATGATTCCAATCTCGCCCTTATCTGGCAGGTGATACCAACAGTACTTTGCTGGTTTCGGATGTGACGACCTTCAGTTCTCTAATTATGAACGTGAAACCTTAATAAAAGTTATGTTAATGGGTTGTTAGAAACCTGATTGGGATCTGTTTCACTTTACGCTGTCGTCTCTTTGGAAAAGATTGTTTCATTTAAGGCATGATAGCTTATATCCTGATCGTTTTTGACCAGATTTTTTCCCCTTCATGTTTTCAAGCATATTGTTTGGTGAAAGTCCCGGACAACTTTTGTATTTGTGTATTCTCTCCGTTTTAGTGTTTTCATTGACTGGCTTGTCATAAAGTAGCCTGCTTGCTACAGCCTCCAAATGGCTTCTCTATTCCTCATCAAGATCATCTGCTGTTGTATCGTTATGTTGGCCAACGGAATATCTGCATTCGCCACTTTTATTTTCGTTCACAAAAGATGTATTACCCAAGACTTTTCCCCAAGATTACGTCAGGGACTGGCACAAGCTAACTGCTTTTCAATCGGCTTATTTCTATCGGTTTGTTTCTTGGGTCTCTACAACAGCTCATCCATGAAAATGAGAGTTGTTCAAAGTGCCCTCGAAGGAGGTAACCCATTGAAAACCTACCCCTTATCGGAAGCGATTCTTTGTTGGGGTCTTTTCATCTTTTGGCTGTTTGAGTGGACGGTTAGGTTTCTTATTTCTCGCATATCGGCTAACAATTTACGGAAGCAAGTATTCTACGTGAAAAGTTGGAAACGAAGCCATCCAAATCGATTCGCTATAGATCCTACCTATTGTGACGACACAGACGAGCAGGTTGATCTGCTTGCTGGTTCTTCAGACAGCTTCACTGACCATCCCACGGACTCTCTTGTAGATCAGTCTGCTGCAGAAACTTTGCCTTTTAAGACAGTCAAAACGGTACACCTTCCAGCAAATAGCTTTTTGAAATCTGTTCTTTTGGCTTCAGCAATGAGCATACATTCGTTTTTGGAAGCCCTGGGATTCGGCCTACTGGACTCGATTAATCAGGTGTGTTTTTGTCATATTTTATTAGTTATGTGATTCCATGGCTTCATGAACCCTATACGTGTTTCTATTGTCTTACTTATTCCGGAAGCTCTAGTAATCCACTTTGATTTGCTGTATATCTCACAAAAATGACGACTCGTCGTTAGTGTTTACATTTTCGGCGACATTTGTTTTCGGATCGGTCTGTACCAATGACTGATGTCAAGTAACGCTTGTCGACGCACATCATCATAACTGGCTTTTGCTTTGCCTTGTTGCAGTTACACTCGCACACATCATAACCAGTGGAAGCCGAGAAGACTAAAGTCGCTTTATCTCAGAGACAGAAAGTAGAGAGTTTTTACGGTGGTAAGACTTAGTCTAAGAAGATAACTAGGTGTCGGAAGATATATTAGTACACGTTCGTCATATGATGTTTATAAACACATTTAAGCTTCGACCAAGAAACCAACTCAAACGTTCGGGATATCTCGCATCAACAAGGCTGACGAGAAAGAAAGCGATGAATAAACATGGCATAAGTTTCTAAAAAGATGAGTGAGCGGTTTGCTACACAATCTAGGCCGTTATTTTGTACAGATAAAAGTATGCAGTCAAGTTAACTTATCTGTGTTTGAGGTATTCGCTATCTCCTCGTTGACAGTTCACTGTGGCCACCTTCATGACTTATCAATTTAAAACTTTTAGCATACATGCACCTTTGCTGATCCCGGTGTCACACACATTCACTTTGCCTCGATTTATGGTATCCATGGTTATCCTGTATGTTAGGCGCTGGAAATCACAGCTACGGAACTTTTGCCCATTGAACTTCCAGAAACCCGTTCGAATCCTATTCTTTTAGGCCAGTTCAAAGGTGCGTAAACCCCTACGAGCCTGACTAGAGGGTACTGTGGCTCGAGCCACCGATCACCACAGTGACAAGGGATGTTCTAGAATAAAAATGCTCTCGGGGTAAAATGGAAGGAAAAGTGGCAAAATGCGGTTGTTTGTGCTAATACAGATTCACCACGTTGTCATCCACTTGAGTTCTGAATTAGCCAATCAGGCAGGTGGCATCTACTCACTTACTCGGTGGGATGATGAAGTCTTCCTAATTCTTCTTAATTGCCCGACTAGCTCGCAGTTTCCTCCAACCTTTGGTGGTCTGCATGACTACTATCTAATTCGGAAAGCGTCCAGCTGGAAGTTGGAGTACATGGCTCAATCACAGTTGATTATACACGTTGATTACCTGAACATTTGCTTTTGTGTCCGAATGTTTTACAAATTTGCGCTTTGCTCACATGGTTATTCAGTTTGATGTTTGCTGATTGACGTTCGCCAGACAGTTAATGAACGCTTCTAGCCGTTCAAAAGTGTGTCGCAACGGTAGCCATCTACTTACGAAATCTAAGTCGTTCATCAAATAGGTCTGCCTAATTAAGTGTAACAGGCTGATGTCACTCATCTCTTTTGTTGCAAGCGGTCATTTCGATGAAAGCATTCTGTCTGCGAAGGCGTACTTTTCGTTCTTCGTCAATGAGTGAGTCAGCAGAACATTTTGCCTGGGGTTGAATAACAATCCCTCATTTGAAGGATGCTTGATATACAAAGTCAGTAGCGCGCAGTCATGGCTGTGAAGAGCAGAATGACGTAGCGTTTCAAAGGTCTGTCACAAATTCGTATCATGTCAAGTGGGAAACAGAAGTAGGAGGATATGGTTATATATTGATCGGAAACATCACGCCAGTGTTTAAGACTTTCACAATCCGCTGTAAGATGATGAACTGGTTGTATGTTGTACACTATCAAACAAAAATGATTAGAGGCAGTTTCTTTCACGTATCTAACGTAGATTGTGCTGTCGTTTTCAACTGGCATCTTGGTACCGGTTGGCTAGGTGACCCACTGATGATTTGGGGATTTTCACACGAGCCAACACGCTTCTCACGGCTTCGTTTGATTAGATACTATTCCTTGAGCACCACGTACCTCTGGAAAAAATACTAACAAACAATCATTATGAATTTTCTCAAAAAGGATAGTGTTTGTGTTTTCGTGCCTTCTCTTTGATTCTCTTTAGTGAAGATTATTACATCAACTTTTTTCATGCTATTAGTAAACTTTGTCCGATGGTTCCGCTTGACCCACTTCCTTATCGTGAAAAGCGCAAATCTCATAGGCATAGACGTCTGCAGTCCTTGGAACTATTCGACCAAAGTGACTTTAATGCTGTTTTGTAAGATTTTCTTAAGGAAATTTATAAACGATCAGTCCGCCTTATGCACTTCTGATTCGCTAGAATGCACCGAGTTATGTAGATTAATGTGGTAACGTACAGGGCTGAACTGGAAACGGGACCAGATAACTGACTCATCTATCACAGATCATGTGGGCTGGCGATACCGAGAAACCAGCGATAGTAATCTAGAACTGATTATTCTATTCACTCTGACTGGATGACTGCTCAACGTGTGCTCGTGCGTAAATTGCTGAAAATGTATGATGAGATCACTGTACGTTTATGATCCATGCGGACTGAGTGTTGTAAGTCACCGTCTATTTTTTGGAAAACCGTATATTAACATTCCACAGTACATTTGAAAGGTGATTACGTTCATAACAACTGACCCAGCCCCGCCCTGTTATCACTCTGACAATGATGTCACTTAGACGACTTCATCCCACGTTAGGCATAACTAATGCCCATTTCCGGCGCAGTGTATCACTTACCTTAATTCCGCTCGTGACGTACTCTTATCACCAGTGGGATTTGTTCATACTTACGCAGTCGTTTTATGTGGTAATTAAGCATAAGTGTGAACTACTGATCTATTGCTGTCTGTGGTGATGATGATTTATGTGGTATCATTTAAGCTACTTTTATCTTTTATTACGCCAGAGTGAATTAATGTCTATTGCTTTGCCGTGGTTTGTGGATGCTTCACAAAGCTTTCACCACCTATTACATTAATCCATCTATCTGATACGCGTTGATTGCTTGTCACTCCAGTGATCATCCTGAAATAACGTACTTGTATAGCCAACCATTTAAACGACCGTTTAGTTAATCTGGCGTATCTGCTGCTTCTCCTAACTTGTGGATTACCAGGCCCCGTGTCTCACTTGATGAACTATGGTTCAGCTGCATGCGGACCTGTGCTAATATACAAACAGGCTTGATTCATCATTGCCCAGTGGACGTCAAAAGTAGCTTCCTGAAAACATTTTGATCAAGGGAGTTTCTCATAAGAAAGGAATTGGACAGTGCCAGTTATAGTTGTCTGTCACGTCCCACTTGAGGACTTGAGGCACTGTACTTAATCGAAAATGTTTTAATGAGGGGTATGTTGTGAAGTTTTGTATTGCAAATATGGGACGGGGGTTTGCTGCCATTTGATTCAGTTGGGTTACACACTCAGTTCCTTTGAATTCGTGTTTTCAAAACGTGGTTAAGTGTTTTAGGTCTCGAATTTACACGACCCATACTAAAATATTCCAAGATCTTGTGAACGAAACCCATGGTCGTCACAAAGTTTCCACTCATCTGTTTCTTCAATCGACCTTTTCTTGTTTCCTCTTATACTCTGTGTTAAGTTTCAGTTGGGATGAAAATCAGATACTTAATTTCATATTAAGTATCAGACTGTTTTCTTGTACCGCTGTCTGCTACTACGCGATCTGTGCGCTGATTCAGTGTGAAGAATGACAGCCAATTATAGTATCCTTCCTGGTAGTCAGTATTTGAATTTACCAAGCTAATTCTGATGATATTTTTTCATTGTTTGCGGGTCATATTATCGTAGATTACGTTATGTGACTTTTCGTCGGCGCTTATTCCGGAACTCTCGGGATGCGCCATCAGTTGGTCAACTAGTAGTCACGTTGCACAGCTTGAGATGGTTGGATCAAGTACTCCGTGTGTCATCTGATCGTTTACCGTACCGGGCGTTATATACAGTTGGGCAAAACCGCGTGGTGGTCAAGCAACAACGTGGTCACGAAATATGAAGACCTTGACTGCTCCATTGATCAAAGTGGGTAGGTGTCATCTGCCTGGATGGGGTCCTCGTGATCACTCAAACCGTTGGTTAGAGACGCTATCCGAGATGGCGATGTGTCGCAGTCAATGGCGTACCTGTAACCATATCATTTCTAGTTCTTCCACTTAGCCTTTTATTAATTTTCAACCTTCTTAGTAACGTTTTCTTCTAGGATATTCCACGTCACTGTTGAGGTGAGCGGCAGACCGAGCCACAGTACCTTTTGATCAGGCTCATGGCTGCTATGATAGTGATGATGGGATTATGTTAGGTTAGTCTTGTCTTGAAGCCTTTCTCAGTGTAGTGTGTGTGCCTTCTCTATGGGACAGTTTATTCAGATAAGCTCGCCCTTAAAAGGTAAATCATGAACATGTGCTCATTAAAACCACTCTTAAGTCGGTCAGTATATACGACACAAAATTGTGTTCTTTTGATGTTCAGTCATCGTTCCCTAAAGCACTTTCGATTGAAACAGCCACTTTTTTGTGTTATTATATTTTGGCCCATCCGTGTTCCACATATATGCCAACACCAATTCCCAAAGATCCGATACTTTTATGCAAATGGAATGTCAGATTCTTTCGCAATGGCGGTGGTTCTAAAGAAGTCAACGGAGTAATAACGGGTAGCCTGCTGATTCGTTTGCTTGCTGATATCCTCATGGCGAAACTAAAAAAAAGCGTCAGATGCAATCATTCAGGTTGTTCTTTACAAGAAATACCTGAGTGGTGTACAGACAATCGTGTAAGACCAAGATAGACTTCAAAATATTGTGGCCAAGTTTAACTCACTCTATACAAACGTTCATTTCTCGATGTGTTAATTATCAACAAATCTGATACAACAGTGAGGCGTGCGGTTGACCAGGTACCTACGTGGACCGGGCAGTGTATTGGTTTCCTCAGCTTTTCGCCGGCATAGCACAAATATTCCCTTGTTCGAACACTGTTCTACGGAGCTGGTAAGGTATGTACGACCGAAACAATGGAGTTAGAATTATGATTACTGAAATGCGTGCTACTTCCGAATAACTATCGTGGCGCTCTCGTCGAGCGTCCTAATCAACTGTGCCCTCACGACTTGCAGTACACAGGACAGTGTTCATTGGGTTACCGTACAAGAACGAGAACCTAATGATGAAGTTAAAACGGTGTCTCGAAGTGAGTTTACACCGGACCTATACCCAGCTGCTTCTCATTGTACGCACAAAAAGTGTCATTGTCACCAGTCAGGAGACCCAATCTTGGTTTCTTGATCAGTTATTGCATCTATTGTTCATCGGCGACGACTGAAGAAAGCTGCGAAGGAGCATCTACCAAAGTGGCTGCGCCAGTCAGTGGATCTACCGGACACAATAACCGTGCATCAACCAACCTAACCTCGGCCTAATTAAGCACTAGGCATTTGTCTCAAACTAGAAGTAGTTTCATCGTTCCATGTGATCACAACATGAAACCGGGTGAAACTACAATTTTATTGAAACCTTGTTAATTGCTCTTCACAAGCTCCTGTTGTGCTCAAAGTCCCATTACACTTGCTTTGGTTTTCCTAGCCAAAGTCAAGATGTCTATGGGAAACCACGGGTACTTATTCGTTTACAGTTAACCGTTCCTTTACTTCAGTTTTAAGTGTTACAAGTTTACAATTGAAGAGAGTGTATTAAAGAAATTTACCTCGCGAATGTTTTTTCTCTATGTTATTCAAATTGATCAAGGAGGGAAATTATTTCACTAGTTTGCTGCGAATGTGACATACTGTACCCAAGTACACCACCTCGTGCAAAAACGTGTGCATGCTCGTTTTCTTGATTACTGTTGGATTAGATCGTTATTTCATTTCCAAACACTCATCCGTCAGTTTTCATCCGGAAGATAAATGTAGACTAGACTTTCATTCGGATCAATCATTCCTGACGCTTGCGTGCTATGTTCAGTGGGTTCACGTTACATAAAACGGTTTTTGCTTGTGAATCCAGCTATGTGATGTCAAACCACAAAGCACACAACATAGACAACATGAGTCCACCGTTATGTGAATTCTAGATATCTTGGCGGTAACAGCATTGATCGAACTTCCAAGATTTGAGCACCGGTCTTGTCAAGTGGTACTATCTGAATCTGTGTAGTCTGGCAGCGTTCAACGCTCATGGTTGGAATTGTGTCGCAATCACTGGTGATCCTGTTGATTCTTCTCTTTTGTGAAGCTCGGTTGTTTCTGTTTGTTTATTTCTTACTCTTTCTTCGCCATACATTCGTACTTATTTATTGTTCTGCAATTCCGTGAAAGATTACCAGGACTAACGGTAGCCAGAGGCTTTGCACTCACAGGTACGACGCAAAACTGAAGTAATGATGTTGGGTTGTGAACTGAGCCTAGTGTGTACATTATAAACCAGTCTTCTGTTAGCAACAGAATAGTCGGTCATATGTTGTTACTGACGATGCGTTTGCTTGTCATTTATTTCCTCGCTGTATCTTGCATTCAACACTAAATCGTTTTGGGTCTGCTAGTTGTTTATTCTGTAATCACAGGTCAGAAGGTTTCGGTTTTTGCCATTCTACTCCCCCCGCGTTTTTTCTAATTCCCTACTTTCGAAGGCTGTCCTCTCAGTCAACAAATGACCACCACACATGCTTGTAATTCTAATGGCTGCTTAACTGTTTCCTCACACAATCTGCCGAGTGGACTAACACTACTTGGTTCGGTACGTCAAGTCAGTTAGAGTAAAACTTCTGCACTCACCAGTCGATACAGTTGGAACATTGAGTTCCCTTTATCCATTTAGTCAAAACAGAAAGGAGATATACGTTGCCTCAGCGTATGGCGGAACACATTCCTATGTGGTTATCAACTGCAATGTCAAAAACGACCTGCTGATTGTAACAAGCCTGAAGAACCCGTCTTCGTCGATCGCAAAACACATTTTAGCAACCGGTCACCTGGTTGATCCTATCAGATCGTTCATGATATTATGTAATCGTAACCTGAGACTGCTAGCGAATAGTGAGGCAATACTAATCAGACAACATCGACCGACTTTGTATGCCAAAAGGGCTTTGATGCAATCGATCTCCTTGCTATGGAATTGATTGCACTGTTAACGCGCGAAAGGGCAGAACTATGCGGTTGGTTTGTTCACCTGTTGTTGCTATGTGCAGTTTGTGTAAAATGTGCTGATTTTAGGTTGACGACTGGTGAGAGTAAATCGAAATGTTAACACCTCACGAGGTGTCTTTTCTTTGTTCCGACTATGATTATGATCCTCCTGCTCGACGTGGTCAATAGGTGGAAACCAATGGATAGATTGCTACATTACTTAAGTACTTCCAGGTCTTGTTCCCTCCGGTCTATGTTAGTTGCGGGATCCAACGTAAGCAACTTATCGTGACTTGTGTGCACCGGCATCTTTTGTGTTTGAACTTCACGCGTAAAATTTTGATAGGGCGACCTGGGCGCGTGGGATGAGTTTTTGTCATATCGGTCCATCTCCAATGATGCCGTCATGGACTAAACACTCCTGATTTACGAAAGCAGCTAATCGTAAATAGTAAGGTTGTAATTATATGAATTTTGACTAGCTCCATTGATCTTTTAATGTTCGTGTTGACTGTGCCGTCTTCTCCGTCAGTTCGTCGGGCAATCACTGAGTTAGTTTTTGTAAAATTCAGTCGTGAATGAGTTTCCAAAACGTTTTTCATACAATCTTGTACAACTGTTTGTTTTATAGGTGATCAGTATGTCGCTGGCAATGTTGCTTCATCAGCTGCTATGTTCAGGCACTCTGGGCTTACGTCTGGCGAGAGCGAGTGACATCGTGTCTAAACGTCGATATGCTCTCGCGATTTTAGTTGGATACTTGTTAATCCTGCCAGTCGGTACCGTGGTTGGATCGACTGTTCATACAATCCACAACACTCACTTCAACGCATCAGCAGACTCTATTGCTTGTTCGAACAACACCGTCGAGTGCCATTTGACTGTGACACCTTCAATCTTTGGTCAACTCGCAATGTCTGTGTTGCAGAATCTGGCAGCGTCCGCGTTTCTTTACGTAGTGTTTGTGGAAATGCTACCGGCTGAGGTTTCATCCGGTATGCCTTGCAGTTCGGACTCTGAGTGCTCCAGTGCCCAACAGGCACCCAGCAAGCAGGGTGCTCTGTGTTGCTTGTTTGCCTTTCTCGGGTTTCTGTTGATATCCGCGATACGGTTTGCGGGCCACGGCTAATTAGTCGGGCTAACTTTCCTGCCATGGTGCAATTTTAGACCTGATTTGTTCTCACACATTATAAACCGGTATGTCATGCATCTCTCCATGGGTATCATAGCCGATTTGCTGATACCCAGCCCCATTACTTCCTCCTTTAAGAGGATTACTGTGATATTTTGTTTCGTCTTCTCTCTTTCTTCCTATAACTACTCATCTGCAAGTTGTTTTGCGCTTTCTACCAGCCCTTGTTCATCAAACTTGTCTTGTTTCGCTTTTTGAACTAGCATTTGAATGGTCGAAATCGAATCTCTCGTGGTTGTTAACTATATTATTACAATGTTCCGAATACTTTTCTCACTGTGTCTAAATAAAATGTGATCCAGTTTTTCTAGAAAGGGTAAGTTACTTTGAGTACATTTTTTGCTAATTTACGGCTTTGTTGGAGGTCCGAGTATCATTCAGTTCGAACCTTTGTATGATGCTGATAATATTTGCCCCGCCTGATGCAACTTGCTCTCTTTAGCTGTCATCTTGCGTGTTTATCATCCATCTGACTATTTTCAAACTCGTTATTATTGCTGCCACATCAATCTGTGTGGCTTTTTGTGCTGATATATTCGCTATTTCTCAAAGCGTCGATTATATTTCCCAGAAAGTTTCGACTCATTCATGTGGAAAGCGCGTATCGGTTGTATTTCTTCCTAGTTTACAGCATACTTACGAAATTCACTATCCACATGTTAGTCACTGTTACTTCGGTTCAGCTGAGCGCACTGGTTGCATTGAATGTGTCACCTCTGCTTTCGGTAGTCACTCATAAATTTGCGCCGCTTTTCCTACACAAACTTCATACAAATCACCGCCCTACGTCAGCCACGTTTGTAGGTACGGTACGCGTTTTATAAATAGAATACAATATATAAAGACCACTCGTCTCAACTCTCTTGCGACCGTGTTTTACATACTCATCTCTCTCAACGACCACCACCACAACATATTACCCCGGTTTTTTTTCCCTACTGTATTTCAAGTTAGTTCATACCGCATTCACGTCTGAAAAACTTCCAGGTCGCAATTACAATACAGACTATAAACAAGGAGGGTGGCAGTCATCATAGGAATGGATGGTTAACAACGGTCAGTGTTATCTGGCTTTTTTAGTCAGCCACTTCCTAGCAAAATGTCTTCTAACTGAATAGCTCCTTTCGATTATGTGCATGATTTAGTTGCGCACAAAAATTTCGTCGAAACTTGTAACTTCATATACGGTAGAAACCGCCTCATCTGGCTGCTAGCTAATTTGTCCAGTCAGATTATTCAGTGTCAGTGGTAGCAATCCATCAGTGGTTCTCGCCTATGCTTAACTGCCATACGACCATGAAGAAAAATTTGCAAACCCTAGACAAGAGAAGAGAGAGGGTCTGAATTCTAAAAACGACTGTCTGTACAAAAACACTCATTACCAACGTGTATAGAGAATCAGTCCACAAACCATCACTTAGCTGGAGCAAAGGCTATCGGGTCTGACGATATGCTTGTTGCTTCCACTTTTTACACAAACTCAAAATACTTCATCCTGGAACACGTCAGGTTATTGGTATGAGTCCATAATTCCAACAAATTGTATGTTGTAGTAGGTAACGTGGCACTATCCGATGGGCATACAGCAGAACTATTTGTATAGCCTGGGCACTGCTGTCTTCCGTATCAGGAAGAAAGGGATTAGAACAGGTACCCACAAACAAAGAGCACTCCGATCGCCCAACGGTTGACCGAACCCGCCGGCGTATTACCCAATACGGTCGAAAAACATTT
>LUCH01002249.1:0-69310 GCA_013368495.1 Paragonimus heterotremus | reverse complement strand
TCTTATCATTAAATCTATGTCCATTAATGAATTTTCCAATCCTTTTCATAATCATCAATGGAAACAATATTCCAGCGGTTGACTATAAGGACAGTAATAATAAAAATATTGAATTGGGTGAATTTTAGAGTTGGAAAATAACACTAACGTATATGGTTACTGGTGAGTATTAGGGGATTTTGGTTTTCTTGCAGATTGAGCATCACTCACAATTGATCGCAGCTGTCGTATTCCCGTAGACTTTCCAGTCGGCCCCTTTCGAAAAGAAGCACTAGACTCAAGTTTCGCTCTCATTAAAGCTCGTCAGTAGTGCATATCTTTGCCATTTTGAGAGAAGTTCTAGTCGAGGGGTCATCGATTGGAGCTAACAGGCCAGTTACTGTCCCTTCTGGACGCGATCGGGTAACCTGATCAATACTTACAGACGAGAGTGTTTGAGCGTTCACACATGATAATGTGAGGTCAGTGGCGCATTGGTAAACACGGTTGCCTCATGAACAGCGTGACCGTCGTTCTAGTCCCGGCAGTGCCAAGGATATGCACTACTGACGAGCTCTAATGGAAGCGAAACTTGAGTCTAGTGCTTGTTTTGGAAATAGGCCGACTGGGAAGTCTTTGGGGATGCTACGGCTGTTATCAGTTGTGGGCGATGTTTAACATACAACGTATACATGTACATAAAGAGACCAAATTCTCCACCTTCGAATTCACACCTTACACACAGAAAAGGAAAATAACCTACAAATTTATGGGATTGTCTGTAAGGTGTAGTCAACCTGGCCTAGTCGGTTTATCCTTCACAGATAGACTGACTGATCCATCAAACTATGCTATTGGATCCCAGTCACCTTCTGAGATTGGTTTTTATTTTTAATGAATTGCGGAAACACTATCGTTTGTCCTCCACAGGTATAAGTTTCGATCATGACGCAACCTGTAGCTTAGTTTTTATGTCTGACTGATTCGATTTCGCATAACACCGCATCACGTACATTGTTTGCTTTTCCGTTCTCGTTCATAAGAAAAGATACGCATGTGGAAGTTCGGGATAAAACCTTGAGGCAACTTGACACTAGAAGCTCGGAACTCTATGGCTTACAAATGACAAACATAGTCTCAAAACGTCGTCCTCAGATTCTCATCGTAAAAGTTCTATAACTGTCACCGGAATGTTCTTAATGTTTTATCTCATATGGTGTAAAACGTACCATCGAAAACCATTTTCTTGTTCTAAGTTGTGTAGAAAGATGTTTTAAGCAAAACACATCAATTTATCACCTTTTTGCCGAAGAGGATAAAACATTTAATAAACCATACAGCTAGATAGTTTGTAAGAGAAGCTACACAATGTTGAAAACAATTAAAATTAATCAGAATGCTACGAACTACTCGTGATCATCTGCACTGTTGAGCAAAAGAAATGTGCTTACGCTTAGGTCTCATGTGCCAAGCGCACATTCTCCACTCACTGCAACGATTCGATCATGTCCATCGAACTTTCTGCTTCCCCCCTCACCACCACTACCAATTAACGTGGTGTCAAAAGTGATTCCATCGAATGATTATGCGGCCGATCTGCAGATGTGGACAACTGTGTTAGAGATGTGGTTTACGTATATATATCCCCACAATTTTTATAGAAGCTTCAGAAACCTTTGCGTATTTTTTATTTTTGTTTTTATCCATAGATTTTTGTCAGCTTTATTGTGTACTTTTCTTACTGTCTACCTTGTGTTTTCTGTTCGCTCAAGGTTCGCATTGTCAACTCAGTAATAAATGATCCATCACCTGAATTGATGGATCGGTCGTTTTCCACTGGGAACTTATGAGTCAAACCAACGTGTGTCTACCTACTCCCGATTAGTGAGCTACGCCCAGAATGGTCGTAATTCACATTCATGGCTCAAGTAATTGACTCATGTGACCATGTTTGAATTTGAGCAAGCTTTGCTCAGTAGGTTAAGAAGTCTCGCTTTCTAAATCAATTCTAGCACGGTTCTAATCGGCGTATGCCCTCCCCCCCCTACTAGCTATCTCATGAGGTGTTCTGTTCTAAATTTAATCGCGTTCGACGAGTGAACTTTGTTTTCTTGGAATCTAGACCAATTTGTCTGACATTCTTCAACCACAGACTCTCATTCAATTGTCTGTGTTTTATGGTGTTCGCATTGCTTCATACCTCATTTTGATCAGTATGCCTAATCATTGCATCAGATTGCATTGTAAATATGTTTAGCTCAATAAAAAAGCAGCACGCTTGAATAAATCCTCTCGGGAGAACGTGTTACTTCTTCTTACAACGACGTCCTACATTCCGTTATTAGACTGTATTTTAGCTCCAATGCTCTGTTTTATCAAGGAAGTCGGGAACACTTCCTCTAGTTCCCAAATCCGCTCGACGTTGCATGAAGCTTTTCAAATCTCGGTGAGTCAAATCTGTGATTTTGTTCGTCATTTTATTTCGTGACTTGCTGTGGTTTATTTTCAACTACGATTATATCGTCAAATGGAAAACCTGAAGATTATTCCGGTGAAAATTACCTCAAATCAGTCAAACTATCTTTTCGGTGTATATACCAAACTACACTATATTGTGCCGCAACAATGTAATCGATTTTCACCAAAGTTACCTAGCTTCTTATATTCACATCACTTCAAGAGTAGTTCAGAGAACTTGAGGCCAGAACCATAAATGTGAATTGGTCTAGCAACTAAGACCTGATAGTTGTCCAAACTGATTACTCCGTGCTTCTAGTGTTAAGCATCCTTTCTAGGTACATGGAACAACCGAAAAGTTACCATACTCATCCAGAGTGTGATCGGAAACAAAGTATATCCATCTACCTCACTGAGTTGCAGAAGGGAGGACGTGACAAATAGTTGTTTTGATAATTACAATTAGTGTCTTGACCAAAGGTCAAAACAACTGTATCATACACCAGTGATTTGGGCCTCATTATTCTTGATATATCTGTACGATAGTCTTCAAAC
This sequence comes from Paragonimus heterotremus, assembly GCA_013368495.1. NCBI lineage: Eukaryota > Metazoa > Platyhelminthes > Trematoda > Plagiorchiida > Troglotrematidae > Paragonimus > Paragonimus heterotremus. Next base: position 66,319 of record LUCH01002249.1, on the reverse strand, counting down.
CACGCACCACTGACGTCAGCGATTTCGGACTAGAATTGTCAGCTTCTGTTCACTTGACTTTTTACTGGTTTTCAGCACTGGTCACTGGAAGATATGGACTATGTTATTGTTATTCAGTATGTTAGTAATTTAGTCAAGCATATATACTTGTAATGACCCGGTGAAGAATGTTCGAAAGTGATCGTTTCGTACGCGATTTCCATTTATTTCCTGTCAGGAGGCACCGACCTTCTTTGATGGAGGTAGTTGTGAGTCGATCCACTCTAATGAGATGTTTGAAACCGTTTTGTTTCTCCAAACTAGCTACCCACTTACTTATATCTTTAGCTCTTAGCTTTGGGAATAAATCAAAAGACGGGATCTGTGGGTTGGTATCATTTCTTGCACTCTGATCAGCCGCAAACGTACATTCTGTTATATACGCGAACCCGAACGAATCATATTGAATCGAAACAGCATGCAGAACGAAAGTAATCAATCGTATGCTCAAAGCCAAGACAAATTCAACACTGCAGTAAGATGTGAATTTCAATCACGAAAGAGAATTGTGAAACACCTAGACGGGTCTACGCTATACACATCTTCGATGAAACGACGGGCAATCGATGGTATAGCCAATCGGTAACAGGCCAAAGCTTTCATTGGTTGCCGGGATCTGCTCAACTAGTCATTCAGAAATATGCTTTGCCATTCAAATTATTAAACCCTTTTCAGTTCTTCCTAAGTAGCAGGCACTGCAGCCACATGTAAACCGATTACTAAAAAGGGAACTGATGAGTGGTAGCGGACTTTGGTTTTCATATGGGTTAAACATCACTCACAACTGATCACACCTGTCGCATTCTCAAAGACTTTCCGGTCGTCCACTTTGGAAAAGAAGCACTAGACTCAAGTTTCGTTTCATTGGAGCTCGTCAGTAGTGCATATCCTTCCCCAGTGTGAGGTAAATGTCGCATTGGTCAACACGGTTGCCTCATGAAAGCGTGGTCGGAGTTCTAGTCCCGGCTGTGATAAAAATGTGCACTACTAACGAGCTCTATTGAGAACGAAACTCGAGTCTAGCGCTTTCTCTTCGAAGGGGGCCGACTAAAAAGTGAACTGTCGATAATTGACCAGCGGCATCTATTTTGTGGTGGCTATTGAGCGCAAAGAGGTAACGTAATACGTTTGTTTGATTACCCCCATTTGGTTTTCAGTAAGTTTGCTTGAATAGCACAGTACGTCTGTAGAGCATCTTAACAAATGCAGATTCATTGGTGAGGTGGCTTCGACTGTGGAGAGGGTATTTTGCTATGTATTATATCACATAATGCCTACTCGAACAGTTCACTTTGTGCTCACGTACATTTAGTTCCACAGCTCTAGATTCACGCAGAACGGTAGGCAGCAGACAAACGCGGTTGATCACGTGTATGATCAAGACAAAGCAGTCGAAGAGGCCAATGACAATGCGGCCTCCAACAGCAAACGAGTATGGTTGATGGTAGGCAAATGACCAATCCGAAGGCGGCAAAGCATTGACGGACGAAATCACCGGTACGCCCATCGGAAGCAATGAATGTCCCACTAGTCAGAACCAACATGATTAATCCTAGAGTCTCGGAAAAGAGGCTTGACCTTAACACTGGTACTCGATAAAATTTAGCTGGTATTCATCATTCCCTGGCGTTTTTGTTTGAAGTCCTAGCTTATAATGCAGTGCTTCAAGTAAACGAATGTGCTTGACTGGATAAAACAGTCTTAACAAACGCTCTCTGGTGTTGCATTGACTGAAAGTTTACAAAATGTAAGCAGTGCCCGGTCCATGTTAACTTCTGCTAGACAGAACGTTTAAGTGAACTATCTGGGAAACACATGAATAGTACTTCAAGGAACGCCAGTGAGTTACTCTGTCCCATCTCGCAAGTCATGTCCAGGAGTTCCTGTTAACTGTTGAAAAGTTTCATAGCCTGATTGACCTGATCAGGTTTGGAGACGATCGATAAAGTATAATTACCGCATATTTTGTAATACTCAGTAGGGTTAAAAAGTCCGTAAATTATTGTGCCGTCACACTCATGAAAATGTCGCTCAGAATTGTCCCCAGCAGTGATATTGCAAGGCCGTCGACTCGTCGATAAGTTGTGCTGTGAAAATATAATCTTATTCTGTGAGTGCATAATATGATCAAATGCTTTAAGTCATCCACCATCTCCTTCAGAGGAATGTTTGTAACAGATGATTGTACATCGAAGGAGCATATGTATTTATTATTGAAATTGATTCCTTCTAGTTCGGTGATAAATTGGAAGGTATCATTGAGTGCACTCTCCTCAATCGGACAAATACAGAATACCCTTCGGGAGTTTTGCCAGTTGAACTGAAAATTAAGCCGTAAAAACCGCACTCATTGAGCGCACACTAGTAAACTGTAATTGTCATAATTACTTAAGAGACCGAATAACATTGTTTATTGATCGCAGCTTCTTACAGTTTCCGATCAACCTGGTCGTTGGATATCTTGACGTTTTTGACATTGACGTGTATCTTCAGTGATGTTACTTTCCTAATCGGTGATAGGATACGATGGCTAAGTGTGTGTATTTGCTCTATCTATCGCTAATGTAACGCAAACTTCATATGTGCAGGTCGATCGAGCAGGTCCGTCCTTTTCTACATTAAAGGAAGGGTGGTTTGGTTAGCTTCTTGTGTGCACACAACTTTTTGGATGCTGTCTGCTTATTATTGGTTCTTTACTTGACAACAGTTTCATGTCACCTGTGCTCAACATCATGCTAAATGGTTTGACCTTGTCGTCTTTTGCTGTCAGCTATTTGATAGTCAGTTAATGTGAACTCATTGGGACGGTTACGACTAAACAGATGTTAGCGTTAACCAGCCTGAAATATATATAGCCTTGTGTCAACTTAAGCATGTATCTGTTATAATAAATATGGTTCAAGTGAATCAAAAAAGTAAGCGACCGGTTACTTGATCACAACGGAGGACAGTTCCCTACTTCCTGAAAAGCTGTATCGTTGCTGAGTTGGACAAGTACGCGAAAAAATCAATATCAACTTACAGAAGAAGTTTATTTTTATATACCCACCTAACAATGTGTATAGAAGTAAATTCTTTTTCTTTACACTGTTCTCATATGCATTTCATTTGTTGTGTTTAAATCGGTGTAGAATGGTGATGAATCACAATCTAAGCTATAGTTAATGCGTTATCCCTCTATTGTCATGAAATTGAAACTCAGCATTTTAGATATAATCAGTCCGTTGACCCATTTATACTGTACCACTGGATATTCTCATATAACGCTTGTACTAAGTTGCGCAGGTTACTTTGACGCATGTAATCTATGAAAACGTTATTGATGGTTAAAGCGTGTGCACCCTACTTATTGACTTCCTCACGGTTTTATTCAGGTTCTGATTCCCCGATTTTACTGGGCAGCAAAGTCAACAGAGACTTCATAATAACCATTTCAATGAAAGTAGACATAATCTGAAGGCCATTTGGTCACCCAAAATTTAGTTGTGGAACGGGGTTCCTCATAGAAGTGTCAGAGAGAAATTGGTTTTGCGCATATATTGGTTTCTTGTAATTTTTAGCGATTCTTTGTTCACAAACAACATCGTGGATTAGTTTGAACTATGCATCAGGAAAACATGCAGGTATAACGGGAACATACTGATTGCAACAAACGGCACGTGCAAAATAATGGAAAAATAGAGTGATTCGAAAGTTCACGTCTTGTATGCTTTCGATCCTGGCTTCTTTTTTCATGTCTGTTCACTTACACCCCCCAAGTTCGCCCAAACCCCTCTCGAATACCCTGTCAATCGACTGTGAATGCGGCTCACAAGAACCTTGATCATGTATCCGGTAAGTGTTCTCATACGATATTCAGTCTTTTGCTTCGTTATGTGATCCATCAAACGAGCCACCCGTTTTGGACTGAACCATGCTAGCAATTCCGTACTGCCGTTCAATTTTAAGGCTGAAATCGCACCCTCATACCTCAGTGTAAGCCAGTCAACTGTATACAGCGAATGAACAATAGTATCTGTCGACTGATGCGTGCCAAGTTCTTGGGTTGATTCTGCAGTCAACAAAGTCAACAATGCGCATGCATGTGAGGCGATTCGGCCAATGATCGTCGCTCTCATACTACCAGGGTTACAAAATATCTCTTCCAGATATTTATCGAGCCAGCGACAATGACCACCATTTTCTTCGGAATTGAGCAAGTGAGCCAATTTCGAGATTGCCTCGAACAAGATGCCACTTATCTCACTGTTTAGCTCATGCAGGTCCTGTTTGAATATATCGCAGTGACACAATCGTTCTGGCAGTTCACAGTTTGAGGTCTGAACTTGCTTGACAAGACAGGATAAAGTAGTGTTCCTATGCTGTAACAAAAAACGGAATGGTGAAAGCTAATCAAATGTGAGCATTTTCATCGTGTATTCGTTCACAATACGATACAAAATGCAGTACGCAGTAAGCTATTGGATCAGCTTTGTAAGTCCATTTCGCTTCCCTTATGGAAATTTCTACCTTGTTGCATATAGCGTCAGGTTAAGTTATTTTAGTGATCGTTATCCTTCAAACAGTTGTCGTTTTAGCAGATGAAAGAAGAACTATTAACTGTGAGTAGTCTGGAATTTTATGGTTAATGTTTCAGCCACATTATATCCAATTAACTGTTCGATTAATCTATGTTCATTCAATTTTCGGTACCAAAAGTTGACGCCCTTTCTCAACAGACACCAAAAGTCGATCCTGAATCTTTTGTGGAAAGCCACTAACATCGGTTTCGTGCTGCCCTATACTCAGCTTAACCCATGCGATAGTGCCGTATGGATTACATCATTAACGTTGTACATAATTGCAGGCTGTCCTCACTTATCTGCCTCTGTGGAACTGTACTAATTAAACTCGTGGGACTAATCGCATGTAACCAAACAGCACGGGCCCAGTGCCAATCTCGGTGCAGTAGAAATAGAAGACCATGGGCTGTGAACTCAGTTACGACTTCCTTGTAGTTCGAGTTACAAGCACGTTTATAGGTGGTAATACGCAAAACATTTAGTTAGGTAATGTGGGACAGACAGGTGCCAATCGCTCCACGTTCTCCTGGTGCTTGAGTAATGAAGTGCTCATCTGTTAGACAGTTGTCGGGCTAATGGGAGCAGGGTAATCAGGCCACTCCCGAGTAGCTGTAGTCCTGTCATTCCAGCCGATGAACACATGGTCATAACGTGGTGTTGTTTGCAAACTGCTACCGCGCAACCTGCTATTACCACGAGATTGTATGTGTCCACTTATTGTGCTCAAAACTGTATAACACACAAACACGTCATGCACCAAGCCATCGTGAAACATTCGTCAAGCCCAACGCGTAATTGTGTCCTCATTGGTCACATTGAAGTGGCATGCCCATTCTTTTCGTGAGTGAGAACAGTTGTTTATGTTTGCTTTCTAGATGATCAGTGGAACTCGCAGCTGGAAGCATAGAATTATCAGTAAACACAGCAGTGAATTACACAATGAAGGTAAAGAGTACGAATAGGAGGAAGACAAGCAGAAAGCTTTGGCCAAGAATGTGAATCGGCATGCTGAACTGCTAGTACAGTTTGCAGGAGAAACATTTCATCAGTCATCCAACAGGTTGAACTCATTCAGCAAAAATTTACAGTATACGGACAAGATATCAATATAAATGCTGAACATGGACAGCAAATGAAAAGTCGGGCACATTCATATTCAAAAGTTTATTGGCGGTACTAAACTATTGTTGATGTGCTAGGGAAATCTGGGGAACTCATTGACAGAGAACTTAGAGCCGCCCACAAGTCGTGCAGCTGTGGTTGAAGAAAACACAAACTCTTATGAAGAGTTTGGGGAATCTTCAGCTCTGAGGTATTTCCATCCCTGTTTGCTCCCATAATCCGCCTACATTTGTCACTACATGTACAAGTTGGTCGTCTTTACCTAAAGAAGTATTCAGAGAATGACTAGTAGGAAAGTTCCATGGAGGTTGGAAATTCTATAACCAGAAAGGTCAGCAGAATTGGACCCATTCTCAGTGCACTAAAGTCACCCGGGAAAAAAAAACTAGCTACCGTCTGCGAAGTATTGCATACCCAGATCATTCTCACTAAATAAGCACGCACGTCTAAGATCATTAGCCGAAACAATTTTGTGGAATAAACAGGTTACTTTGTCGAGAACGTTGCTTCACATTTAGGATCTGTTTACTTCCAGATTCTGTGGTTACCGCTGCTTCGATTGAGTTCTAACATTTCTATTTTTTCGGCACATATGTGAAAAACAGCGTCCAACGCAAGTTTAATAACCATAACTCTATCCCACTCCCACGAGCTTCTGAATGATTATATCTGACAAAATGTCTTTTCAGTGTATTTCAGTGTTGACTGTTGATATAGCTTCATGCCAGTAGTATTTCACTCACTTCTGTTCGCTTCTGATCTACATATATAATGGTTCTTCAACCAGCACGGAGACAGGAACAGGCGAGGAAAGATCTTTCTCCCTCTAGCTTCAACCCAAACACAGTAAAAAAAAAAAAAAGGTATTTTCTATCTAGTTAATCTACGTATCATGTTTTGCTGTGGTGACAAAGTGACTGTCGTGACCAGCGTTGTTATTCATCTGTTTGCTTTCTTACTAGGACTAATGCTGTTCGGGAGATATTAGTTACAAACTTGCACATTGATTTTCAGATAGGGGAACCATGGGGTTCAGTGTTATCGTACAAGTTTCAGAGGAGAAACGTCCTGAAGTATCTAGTTCATTGGTTGAATTAACTTTTTTGGTTGCCTTTTTGCACTTCGAAAACAGATTTAGACGGCCAGAAACGTGTCAGTTCCGTTCACAAGTGTTTAGCAGCAAGCAAGACAGGCAAGTGTGCTTTAACTTACATATCGTCATCTAAGCCGGTATCAGGTTATCTGCAGTTCAACACTGCAGAATTTTCAATTCCTTCTGGAAGTACTTATCCGCTGTAGTGTTGTTTAGTGTACCGAATTGTCACATTGTCAATATAAATAGCAGTGTGATATCAACAAGCGGTATAGTTCCGAACACACTAAGATATCCAAATAGTCTTGCTGTGCTAAGCAGAAAGCAAATCTCTGATGTTCATTCTGAAATGACGCTCCTTAGGGTGGGCAGTAAGTCAGGTAAGTGAAGAATCGTCTATAGTTTGCTCACGATTATCCATATGCCGGATTGAACGGTGTACCTAGTTGATTGTCTTGGGTAAGATTAAAAGGTTTCTTAAGTGGCTGGCTAGTTTTGTTGGTCAATCGTTACCTTCGAAAAGAAAGGAAGATGTGAGCATCTTCATTTTAGCATGTATTCTGTTTCATGAATACTCGACCAGTCGATGTATTCATCTCAAAGAATTGCTTGGCATAGTCATTTTCTATTAATAACTCCTATGAAAACGTTCGTCTTCCGTGACTAGTTTTCATGGAGCAGACTTCTAAAGTTCTCCTAATTAAACAATAGATCAGATGCATATTTTGAGTTAACCGTTCACAGCTGGTAAGATGAATTTATTGACCGATCTTTTTTCTTCTAGTTTAATCCACTTATTAACCAACTGTTGTATGGCAGGCAGTTTCGTTGTGAGTACTATACTACCCACGAGTAGTATATTGCCCACAGGCGACATTCAGGAAGAAAAGAACAAGCTCCGAACACCAGGAAGACGACGGACAAGAATAGACTATCGGAATAGTGTGTACGCGCTTCGGCAGAAGTTCCACCAAAGCGAATGATAATGATGTACATGAATGCATGTCTGACGTGCAATTGAGTGTACGCGTTTGTGGTTTGACTTTTGACATGACCTTATACGGGAGTTTGCGAGATAGACGAATTCTTAGGCCAAGCGTCTTTTGTGATCACAACGCAGCTAGCTCGGCGACAAGACCTGTAGAAACTCAATAAAATAACCTGGATTCTACACTGAATCCGATTCAACTGTTCCACTATTAGTGATGAGTAGTCGGGGATTTGGTTAATTTCAAATTGAACATCACCCACATTTGATCACAGCTGTCGCCTAAATTGAGGTCATTGGTACAGTGGTAAACACGGTTGCCTCAGGAACAGCGTTTCCGTAGTTCAAGTCCCCGCAATGGCGAGGATATGCACTACTGACGAGCTTTAATGAGAGCGAAACTCGAGTCTAGTACGGCAGCTGTTTCACTATTGTACCGTGGCTTCTCAGATCGTTAATCATGCAACTGGGATCGTCATCTTAGCGACTGTAATGCGTGCATCTATCTCATGTCCGATGGCTGGTCAGTGTCAAGGTTTCCATGATAACATCGGTGAACAGACGGTTGAGTGATGATTCTTTCACTGTTTCTTCATTGTGACCATTAGTTCTGTTCATGTTTACTTCCACTTTTGCTGAAGAGAATGAAGCAGTGGTAGGTGCATCTTTAACCGTATTGATATACTTACCACGAAAAAACTTTTAAATCCCCCCCCCCAAATTTTCAAATCACAGTAGATATGATCAGATAATAACATTGATATAAATGATTTCCTTCTTTTTTTATCAGTTTCTTCGTTTTTATCTATGACCTTCGGTTCTATTGGTTGTATTCCAACAACATTGGTTAAGAGGATTTCCAGATACGTCGTATTTTGATATTGGCTGAAAAATGGAAAAGCACCTGTTGGTTTAAAACTTTCGAGGGCACCTAGTCTGTCCACAACATCACTACTGAGTGAAATGCAGTGTCACCTCACAGTGGGAAAAAAGTTTGGTTACACTCATAATTTGACCAATAAACGTTCTTGTTCTGTGGCCCGACTTTTCATTGGACTGCGATTATTGATGACTTGAATGTTTTCAGTCGACGGGGACAGTTAACCAAGGTCGTGGAAGATGTAGACGAATCATGGAGAGCAGTTATATGTGTACGTTCACTCACACAACTATTTCAACCAGGCTATACCTGCCACCAAAAGAAAGGGTGCGTACTTTGTAGGTTGTATGCATCTTCCAATGAATCGGACAACCTTACCACTCATCCTGGACCAGGTACTTCTTCCCCGTAGACTTTGTAAGACTTTGGTTCCCAAGGCTAAGTGAATACGCGTAACGATGTTTCTCCGTCTTTTTCTTGTGAGGATCCATTACTAGCAAAATATTCCGATAAAGGTAGACTTTTTATTTCCTGTTGAGTTTAGCTCAGTTTGGATCGTAACAAAGCGGTTCAGTGCACACCTTAAATACAATCCATCATGTGACACACATCAGATGCACCGTAGCCTAGCATTTGCGGCTATCTGTACACTAAGTTAGATGAGTCAATGCTTCAGAGATCATTCACTGGCGTACATTAAGTCTTGCAGCATACCGTGGAGTGTTTTGAGACGCGGAACTATCAAAGAAAATTTCAAAAACAACAGCAGAACAACAGGCCTTTTGACATCCCTACACTACAGATGCCGAACATAAGCATGGAAGAGAGCGAAGAAGAACCAATATTGACAAGGAAATTAGTCGGATGAAGCTGTAAAACTAAACAGTGTTGTTTATGAACATCTCATTTAAAATCGCAAATGTAAGCAACGTTAATATCGGTAACAAGTTACAGTTGTGTGATTCATAGCTACTGGCAAGCGGTATACGTGTCTGCTCTGTGCATAGTATGAAAAGTCGCAGAAGTATGTAGATCGCAACCAAACTTGAAGCCCCGTTCACCGTGTGACTGTGGCTTTAAAAATTTGACTTATACTTAAGCAAACTGTGGTCTAACTATTAGATCGTCGCCCTTGTTAGGCGCTCAGTCGCTTGACTCAAAACCGAGAAATCAGGAGAGACGGGGCTGCTCTGTCTAGTGGACGAACGAGACAAAATACGACCACAGAGGCTCTAAATTTACAGGACGAAACTATCATCATAAATGGCCGACAGACACAGAGGGAATCAAATTAATCAGTGATATATGCCAGGGGACATCGAAGAGCAACGTGAGAACAAACAGTTCAGACAGCACACAGGCGTTCGACCGCACACCTGCAGTCTGATTGGTTGAGTGGAACCATATCACCACACAGGACCATATCATCCGAGCCGGGCCGCCCGACTGATGTGACGTGACGCGTCCTAGCTGTCTCGTTGGGAGATGCGCATCCTAACACCTCCCCTTTGAGATCGTTGATCATATGTATGTGAATGAGGATCCACTTGAAGTGGGGTCACAGTGGTCCTTGTGCGGTTAGATCATCGAGGTGTTGGCAACGTTTGATGACTGCTTTTGAACCTCAACATTTTGCGTCTCTGGCATGCCTCTTAAATCTTGGCGTTGTCCAGTAACTCTTCCAGCGGCTAGCCTCGACTCTCTAAATGGGCCGTTTATCCCCCAAATGATCTGATCTGGTTGGCATGTATCCAAGTGTGTGGGCCAACTTGAACTTCATAGAGAACCTTGCCTCGACGGTTTCAAATTCTCCCGGGTGTCCATGCAATCTATCTCTCGATAGTCTTTGGTCAGTACCGGTTGGCCCGTCTCAAAGGAACGGAATTATGCTCCATGTTTTCTGTTAAACTGTTGTTCCATCGGAAGATTCCTGTTAACTGCCGGTGGCCTGGAAAGATATGGTAGATCATTCGATGTTCGCAGTCTGCGTACTATCAGAGCCTCAGCTGGAGATTTCCATTCCCGAATCTGTCGATTTGGAGTCTTTCGGTAATTGAGATAGGACGTTTCGAGGATGTCGGTCGTATATTAACCGTCAGATCCTCGGCAAAATGTTGACAGTCTGGTGCTGTTTGATTACCAGAACAAGACAGCCCAGTGAATTCTGTAGAGTTGTTGCAAGTCAATAAAATTCTTGACGTGTAGTTGACATGCCTCACTCTCTTTAGGTGAGACCGTGGCCTTGTTCATTATCTATCGATAGAATATAAGAGTCGCCGACTGCGTGAGCCTCTTCATTGAGCATCTCTTCACCGAAGTAATCGCTGTATCTTCATACCTCAAGTGGGCCGTCGTGTACGCGTCTAGGAGCTCCTTTCAGGTCCCTGTCGTTAGATCGTAACACAGCTAATACCGATGCCCCATGGAGACAGTAGATGCACAGATTCCAAACGTTCTCATCACTGTTTGCGGACTGCAGCAGGTCACTCCCGGAATCTGTTCACATTTCGATGAAGGTAATATTATGTAGATTACCACGTACGACACTAACGTCACCATGGACAAACTTATAACTCTAAACATAAACATTTACAAAATTCAGCAGCTGTTTATAGGAGAAGCTGGTCGAACCAACTACCGTCTCGTGGCTGCCGACTGTACGTTTTCAAGTTGATTACCCTCACTTTGCTCGCAGGAAAATAGCTCAAGGTGACCTTACTCTAGTCTTGGTTGACTAATAGATTAGAATAACAACCAAAGAACTAACTCCAGCATTTTAGCAGCTCCTGTGCAGACTTGTACTTTGTGGAGCTGCGTTTTGTGGGCTTCAGACACTGATGCACTAAGGCCTAGCTTGTTACGTTACTCTAGCAACAAGCTCCCGCAAGTGTGGTATGTTCTAGACCTCTCTGGTATCCCATAAGTGTATAAAGAAACCCGTTTTCGGGTTAAGAGGTAGGTCCCATTAAACTGCTCAATTTGACACTGCATTCAATTACATTGACGGTATTTCACTGTCCACCTCTGAAGTAGTGGTCCCTTACGTCTTCACTCATTAACGAAAAAGCGATAGGTGTCTGTTGATCCCGTTGGTCACTGATATATTGCAAGAACAACAATGTCTCGAGCATTAACTTTTGTTCACTCCATTGGACTCGGATAGCCAGTCTAATCAGTGCTAATCAAATCTGACTGCAAACAAGTTGCCATAAAATACGTCTATCATTCAATTCACTTTTGGCAAACCGGCGGCATATGCTTTTAAATTACTGAACCAGTGGTTGTGCAGAGCACTGTCGAACGCTTTACAGGAGCCACAAAATACAGTTCGTTATCCGGTCCCAAAAAGTCTTCTTGTACACAGTGCTCCCGATAATTAGTAGTTTTGTTAAACAGGATTAGTCCCTCCGAAGTCCATGCCACTTCTCAGTGATTAGTTGGAAACATTCAAGATACACTCCTCTTGCCGGGCGTAAGGTGACATATAGAGAGTCGGCAGTACATTGATCAGTAGGTAAAGTCTTGAGCTAATGTAAGGTGTATCTGGGGCATTTGGAGCAGAATACATCGGAGCGAACAACAAGGATGAGTGTAAGGGTTTCATCATGGATGACATCGGATGATGGCGATAAAAACCAAAGTGACCGGGACTCAGACGAAAGCATTAATAGGCAGAACCATAGCAAGCAAACTGGAACAACTTGAGACTGATCATAGACAGCGTAAAATATCTACTTTGTAAACTGTAGTGATAAGTATGGAAGTTGAGACTGAATGAGTGGAGCGGACTGGACGTGCTTTTGAGCGCTAGGGTATACAGATACAAGCCTACGTTAATCAACCTACATTGTTGTCTGGCGTCACATTGTGAAATGTATATGAGTGATCTTTAGTTGAGAGAGTGCACTCGATGGTGAAGAGCATGTAATAAGTAGAGAAAACATGAAGCCAACTATTGACCAAGCAGTCTTTAAAACTCACGGTATCACTAACAACCACAAGCAGTAAAAGAACGAATAAGAATGTTCATGTGGTTGAGTGATGTGCAACTAGTTTACACTCCTTCAGTGTGCATGCATACAGCTTGCACTAACTGCAGTTATAAGAGCTGACAGTGTATCATGATGCTCACCCTCAGATACGTGTTTTATTCTCAGTTTTGTTTTCGTGTGCATTCATCACCTGCGGGTTGTCTGAAGGCTGCTCGAACTGAAAACCCTCTCCGTTATGGATCAAATTTTGTACATACTGGGCCACAATTTTTATGAACGTCTCTTATAATGATTGTTTCCTAGAAGTGCATTTGTTCTTAGCCTAGAGAGGTTCCTTTCCGCTCATGAAGAGTTATGTATGGAACCTTAAGATGGTTGTATTTTTTCAACGAAATTCACCTCGTTCGTTTTTACTTTTATTTGTCTAACAAGACGAAATGAAAGTTTAGCTACAGTCATAGTGACGACACCATGTACATTTGATAAATGTTCAGGTCCTCACAATTTCACTACTTTTCCGTGTCTTCAAGCTTACTAAACGATATATACGTCCACGTTCATCTGAACGGATTGATAGTGAGACCGAATTCAAATAAAGAAATGTTTGATATGGCAAAATACATTTAATTTTCAACCTACTTCAAGCTTCCTTGTTTGATTTACAGCTACTGCCCAGGTTTCTAGTTCCAGCAGATTTAAGCGGAGCTCCCCGTCATCCGACTGATGGTGGTGTGACTGATCATTACTGTGCACACCAAGCCTGCACGGAAGTGATATATTTGGCAGCTGGGTGACGATATTTAATAACGGTCGTAATGTTTGTTTCCACAAACCTTGACAAACAAATTGGCCCATGCTGCATCTGGCTTTCAGTTTTGAACCAATGGGCTGATCTGCCAGAGTCTCTGTTGGCTCAAAATGAACGATCAGAATTCGCAGTATGTGAATTAGACTCCATGCCAAATTTAGTTGATCCGCCCGTTGAACAGCTTGGATTTGTGCTTGCTCATTACATTCCTCTGATGGTGTATACACGAATCCTCCTATCAAATGATCGTCTTGTGTAGTCCATATTTCTCCAGGCAATAGCCAGGCTAGCTGTTGAGAAAAACAGTCATTCATTGGTTCACTGTCAGTTACACACACTGATTAAAAACAATTTGTACTAGTGATACAATCCGGAGGTTCAACTGATTTTGGACCTAATGCGAATGATGCGATATTTCCTGTCATAGGCATGTAAAAGTCGGCAGGCAATAAGCAAAACGTTTTAGAAAACTGCAGTTCATTTTTATCTGGAATGCTGTCGTTACGTTTTTTCGGGATGGATGCACAGCCCCAAAGCTGTAAAAGTTCTGACATCCCATAGCCTTTTGTTAAAACTGACAGACGGCACGGTAACGATTGACTTACAGCGATGTGATCCGTCTGAAGTAAACCTCATCAAAAGTGATAAACGATGGTGGGTTGATGAAGAACTGGTTAACGAACCAAATCATGAATAGTGATATAGCGCGGTGAACAATATGAACAAATGGACACAATAACGTGAATAAGAATCTGGCGTAACTCAAGTGATGACTGGGCGTGTGCATCAATCAACTAAAACGTGATATATTAGACTTACTATGTATGCGGTATCAGATACTTCGGGAACAACACTAAACATCCAATCACAGAAAAACCTCTAGGACGGCTTAATAATTTTCATTTGGTTTTGTGTCAGGAGTGTCATTAAAATAGTACTCTGAAGGAGTAAATACACGTCGCCTGGAAGATCTTCATACAGAGGTGTGATGGGTTAGAAGCAGATTAAATTCCATGTTATTCGCGCAGAAACGGATATAGGCCGGCTTCCTGCCGCCATAGTAAACCCCTATCCTCAAAATTGCTCCCGTCGTGGGTGAGGCAACTTTACAGCACCTAGTATATAGGTACCTACTGGCGCAAGTAAAACTGTTTAACCAAACATCAATTTATACTAAGCAACGTGTTATTCGATAACTTGTGAATTTTCCGTTTTCACGAGTTTTCCAGATCGTGGTCTACATGCAACTCGGAGATTTAAAACTTCCGTTCGTAATATCTTTCGATACTTTGTATTGAAACTGTCCAATAGTTGATCTCATTTTGGAAAGAAAACAATCATTCATTGGTCATATTTACTTATGGATGAAGCAGGTAGTACCCTTTTTCAATATAAGATAAAGGTGTAATAGTTTAGGAAGAAACAATGGATAAAACTGCATACAGAAAAGTGTATTTCATGGTTAAATTTGAAAGTGTCGAAAAACACTAGAGTGCACAATACGCGTTTTGAAAGTTTGAGGTAGTTGACGAGAAAGCAGTTATTTAAGATGTAATGAACTACTTTAAGCCTCGGAGAATAATACGTAGTCTTTAACCCTACTCAATGGATTAATCTCATGGCTCGTACAGCACAGTCGATCGATCCTTCGGTTTGTACATTATATGTATCAATTGTTTTAACCGACATCTAACATGGTTTAATCTATTCATTCATATTTCCTTGACCGACAAAGTTACTACATCTGTGTCAATCAAGGACTTCTTCAGTATCCTGTTTATCTCCATCCACGACTGTGTGACATTTCCACTAAACACTCCTTTTGCTACTGGCTCACATAAGATAAAAAAAAACAATGAAGAAATATCTCCTGTACAAAAGTACCACGATGGTCGGAGCAGTCGTGTTTACTACGTTCATCTTTTCTATAACCGAAACAGCTTCTCGGTATCCTCCGGTTGTAGTTCGGTTTCTTTAATGCCTTAGAGTTCACTGCGAGCCGTTTTATTTTCCATGAGACTTTCCCGACTACCTGCAACCCGACTGGTTCTTCTTGGTTGTCATGGTCACCGTTAATGATATCAGTTCTACTGAGTGTAATGTATGACTGCCGAATGGTATCAGCCGATTGCTCACATGTCTCGGACGAACTTGATATCCCAGTGGCAGATGCAAAACATCAATGTACCGGTTCGTCAGCAACTGTTCCCCCAATTTGTTGTTGTTCTTTTCTGTTTCAAAAGTGTTTATGTTGAGCAACCGTGTTGGCATCTGAAAGTCGGCTGGCCAGTCGAGTTTAGCCGTCAGAACTTCCTTCGTGATGGTCCACTCCATTTTCACGGTGGCACTTCATGCCGCAGCTAACAGCGTCTTCTGCTTGTTTTTCACAAAATTTCACGGAGCGGGGAGCTTTTTACGATCAGTTTTTGCCCACCCATTTCAAAATCCTCCAGAGTGTCCCGAACGTCTCCATATTTTGGCCGCTTCGAATAGAGCACTTTCATCTGTGGGTTGATTGCGGCAGTAACCTTTATGTTCAAAAGACTGGTACACCAATATTTAGTTTAATGCTCAGAAGAATAAGCGAATTACAAAACATAGCCTGGAACACGATCACCTGCTACTCGGTCATTTCCAAGCTGGTCACTGTTCAGTTTGATAGCTATTCCAGTTTATATATATATATATATATATATATATATATATATATATATATATATATCAGGATATCGAAAGATAAACAGAATCGCTTAGAATTTCAAGTAGATAAATATTCATGGCAAAATTGTAGGTCAACTTTCGATGGCTCTCATTCGGCAGCACCTAGCAGGATGCGTACTTTCCAATCTTACTAGAGATCTCGATGTAGCCTTTCGATCTGTCCTTGATAAAGGACTCAAACACAGCTAGGTTTCAGATAACATTATTCTCGTCTTATGAATGCAAACACAGCGGCTTTTTGACCACAAGCTAACACCTTTACGCACCTTCTGAGTAAATGTGCTCTGGCGGTTTTTACTAAGGTTTAATCCTGGACTATGGGCATACCGATACAACACGATTACGAGCAGAGAAACACGATTCACTGTCGTGGGACACATGGTTTAGGGGAATGCCTAAACGAGGGATGACTTTTTTCCGTTTGTAGAGTAGTAAGCGACAAAGAAGCCCGTTGTAACAAGTTTTGTTTGACATCCAGTATAACCAATTCATTCAAGCTAACAGATTTGAGTGCGGTACAAATCACTACATATTGTCTATCCTCGATCCCTCACGAGTGCAAGTGAGTGCCACCACAATACCTTTTTGTGTAGTAGGGCAGACCAAGATAAACTTCCTCCTATCGCTAAATATCACAAACTTCCATTGCGATGTCTACGAGATGCACAGTTTCATTAAATCTGAATGACATTAAATTTATTTTCGATTGAATAAGATACACTTTTCTGTCCCTCGATAGTCCAACCAGGTGCAGTTCTACAAGATCCTGATGAGATACCCACCATAAGCTTACACTAGTCAGTAGATTCTGCGTTTGTTTCGTCCAGGTTAAATTGATGGTCATAATCCTGTTCTGCGTGTTACCCGTACAGATAGGCAACTCATGAAATTACAGTAAATCCATTTTAATCTCCGAAATCGTTCAGCGGTCTACAGTGAACCCAAATCTATTCAATTAAAAGTGATATCTGGTGTGTTTAGGTTCAGACTGTATTTGCTGTAGTGGACGTGGAATCATCCTACTTGGCCGACTGAAGCCAAGAGAAGTTCCGACTTGTCGCACATTACCTACCTATCAAAGAAGATTCAACCTGCCGTCCTGTGTACTTTTCCGGAAAATGACTGATTAAGGCAGACTTGGCTCAAACTTCGTAGGTGTTACGTTCGATGGATCAAAATAGTGTGGTCATGCGGGTGGGTTTATAACTTTTCAGTTACCAGTTTCGCCTTCGTT
The DNA here is from genome assembly GCA_013368495.1 of Paragonimus heterotremus. Classification (NCBI taxonomy): domain Eukaryota; kingdom Metazoa; phylum Platyhelminthes; class Trematoda; order Plagiorchiida; family Troglotrematidae; genus Paragonimus; species Paragonimus heterotremus. Next base: position 48,880 of record LUCH01002249.1, on the reverse strand, counting down.
TTTCTTGGTCGTGAAAGGACAAACGACTTTCAAATATTTTCATTGATGAGTGACGGCGTTACTGAAACCGTCAACATAAAGCCCGAGAAATACTAGGTATTCTTACAGTTACTTCAAAAGGTGTGGTTCACAACTCGATAGCTCACTTTTGACCCACTGTCTGCTTGAAGTGTACAAGCACGTGATGACTTCGTAGGAGAAATGTTATACAAGAGCTCTTGTTCGTTTTCTTTGGCAATGATCGTATCGTTAGCAAACATAATTATCTCACTTCATACTTTCACACACTTGTGTACACTTTCGAAATTGATGTGAGGAAATGATAAATTGATACACTAACGCTCATTTGACTGTATCGAGGATTTGTCAACTGATTACTACGCGTCGTTTTCACATCTTTTCATCACATGACTGCATTTTCTTGGATAGATTTCTTAAAGGTTGATCAAAGTCATCTTAGTCGATACGTGTTATCAAGTGAACCCAAAACGTATGGTATCAGTTCAGTGTGTGGACAGTACAGATAGTGTAACAAGCTAAAATTGTGTACACGATTATGTGAATCTAACGCATATTGAAATTTCTCTCCACTTTCCCTGTCTCGAATATAATTTTGAAAAGACACTACTTTCGTTGGTCCTAGTAGTCGATGGTTTTCTTTGAATATCCAGTTCAAAATAAGCTGTAAAATTATCATATGTGAATGTTCAACCACCTTTGCTTGTGAGTAATGATCAGGTTGCCCGATCGCCTCGAGAGGAGACAGTTACTGACAAGCTGTAATGAGAGCGAAACTTGAGTCTAGTGCCTTTTTTCGAAAGAGGCCGACTGAAAATTCTGTGAAAATACGATAGCTGCAATCAATTGTGGGTGATGTTCAAGCCATATGAAAACCAAAATCCTCTACTACTCATCGGTAAGCTGTAAAATGTTGGACTATTTTTTATAAAGACGAACAAAAACTTGAGAGCCTCAAATCCTTGTTTAGAAGCCGCTTTCAGATATCATTCGAGTGACTAATAATGGTATAAAATCGAAGTCGCCTACTATTCACCGATAATAACAGGATTCACAGAAAGCTGAGAATGTTTACATACATTTGAAACCGTGTCGTACTGTTTAGAAAAAAAGATGATTGCTTCAGTTCTAGAAATTCGGTCATAGAAAGGCTGTGAGAAAGAAAAGCAGAGAATGATGATCGGAAAATAAATCTGGCCACTGTCTATCAAGCCAACAACAGTCGCATAGCACAGTAGAGCATACATTAGCTGATATGCTTCAGAAATGAGTGATTAGGAGTAGCTTTATTCTAACGCAATGATACGCAGGACCAGGTTACCCGAGTAATCCGGTTGATATCTCGAATATGTGCTTTAAATCTACGTTTGAATATAACTGCTGATGACCCACGTAAGGCAAGCTATGTTAGTTTGTTCTAGAGTAGACACAACTGGACGATAAAAGCATGTTCTCTGTAGGTCAAACAGCCCATTCGATATTCTAGATTTACCAAGTTACCTTCAGGTGGACATCTTCGTTAGACACAAGTATTTTTAGAGAACGTCGGAGTCTGTGCGGAATCCTATATACTGAGGTCAACTAGGGCATTAAGAACTGCCCCAGTTTATGACGCCTATCATTGTATTTTAGAGAATGTAGGGTTGTAACCTATTTTTTAGCTATATGTTGTATCTTTGCAATAAGAACAGTGTCATTCACGAGATAATGATAATCTGGAAACAAGCTTATGTGTGTAAAATACGGATGCCACTATATTCAGTGCTCACATGGTTGACAAGATTGTGAGCTATTTTAAAGCAGACATTTTGACGGTCTGTTTGTGACTCAAAGCTTCCCAGATTGGTACTCATGTGACTGTTTAATTCAACGAGCATCTCAAGCAGCGATTGACTTGAATCAGTTTGATTTGACACCAGCCTGATAACATCTTGTTTGAATTTAGTGAAGGACTTATTGAAAGTTTGTAGCCATTGCGAGCACCAAACAATATCTGATTTATTTTGCTCAGCCTTTGCAATTGTTTCTGTTTTTGAGATCATTGACTGACAAGAAGTTATTGGGTAATGACCAACTGACGGCCGAAAGTGGACAATCATTTTTGTTAATTGATTGTTCTCCGCCAACAGTGGGAGAAAGCTCTTCATTCCATTGATTATCAAAGTATTTTTCCCAGGAGCTGTTGGAAGTAAATCCAGTCCACTTTTCCATTCGCAAAGGTAGTCCAGCTTGTGAGGATCATCAGGCTCCTTGAAAGCTGCCTGGAAACCGAATCCATGTTCTTCATGTTTAGTCAATGCATGAAGTAGCATACTGTATATGCTCATATTTTGAGCTTTCAGGTAAATGTAAACACGAATGATCTTTGGTCCGGTGAACCATAGGTTTTGAAGAATTTTAGTGTTTGCTTTCCTAAATAGAAAAAGAAAATATTGTGCCAAAATATATGTGTACATAGTGTGGGTAGTAACCATTTACAAATCATTTTAACACCTGAATTAATCATCTGTTTGGGCTACGGTTATGAATTTTTATGAACAATTAAATTATTGTCCACTATCAGTTTATAATACAGTTTCCATTGAGAGTAACACATACATTATGTCCAGTGTTTTGAACTTCTTGAAAATAGTCGACACGACTGCAGTAGGCTGTAAGGTGATATCGCACGAATTACGCCTAAGCAAACTTTGTTACATCAACAGTAAGACATTAAAGAAGACAAAATGTTTGCGCAGTGGGTTAGTACGTGATGAAACAGGATAGTTGTATTCAACAATATGTCTATCGTGAGACAGCAGTTACTATTCATTGTCTTGAATGCTCTATGTCTCAAAGACTTGGTCAAGGTGAACGTGTACGCTGTTTAATCTTGACGGATGCATTTGTGTCGGGTACCAGCAAAGTAAATCTCAGCTTGTTGCAGAATACCGCATAATGAAATGAGAATTCAGAGCCGTTCATCAAAAAACACAATGATACCTTGAGAAGTACACGATGTTATGGTCGGATTGTAATGTTTTAAATTAAACCCAATTACAAAAACTTGGACTTTCGCTGAATTCAAATCGGCGACAGAGACAGCATACCTCGACAGATGAACTACAAAGCCGCCTAACAAACTATCATACTTTAAGTGTCAGCCGCCGCGTGTGGCCACCAGCAGCAGCAAAGTAGCTGAAAGTGCGGTTATGGTACACTTGAAGAAGTCCACTGGATGTAGCCGAAACGTTAACGTAACGTAACTTCATATCATTCTCGGTTGGTTGGTGTAAAACATTCCGACAACAATACTCAAACTTTTGACTTGTTTCTCGTTTGCTACTGGGTGTAGTCTTTTAGTCAGAGGCGGTTATCGCTAAGTTAACCACATTCCTTTGTCTTTCCAATAAAAGCGGTGGGATGTGTCCATAACTTATACGCCATTTTGTTGGTACCGTCGTTAGAACGTGTACTACTGCTTTCTAGTCTTTCTGTTCAAAACCTTCCTGGTTCCAACTTTCTGTCAGGAACAACCTTATCCAGGATTAACCGTTTAAATTCCATGTATGCTGCGAAAGCAGAACTAGATGATGATTGGCTGTCAAAAAGTACAGCTTGATATGAGCGAAGACACTCATTAATCATACCTATAGGGTTCAGCTACACATAAAAGTATGAAACCTCATCGCCCACCATGCTCTGCGTTCTGGGAGTATAACCAAAATCAAGCCAGTGGTCTTGCTCAATGTATTTAATGACCTATTACTGTGAAGTTGTTATTAACAAAATGCTCAAATAAACTCTGAAAGTCTAAACAGAATGAGTTATATGTTTTCTTCTACGAATACAGTTAGTTCAAACTCTGGATTTTTGATTTAATTCCTGTTTTACTGCTCAATTTCACTTGCTAATCGTCATATACGGTCCAATTCATATATGCCTTGTACTGCGCGTGTGCAGTGCATGTGTATTATGCATTCTGGTGAGAACAAGTCATGGTTGAACCGTTAAACCGTGACACTAACTTGACACAATGTCATATAAAATTTCTAGTTGAACATCGTTCACATTTGAACGGGGCCTTCACATTCAGACAGACTTTCTAGATAGCCTGTTCAACTTGCAACTAACAAAATCCCCGACTACTCATCAGTTACTTTAGTAAAGTGAATATTTTCAGCCTCATCAGATTCGCAGTGGGTTGACGTACTGGTCGATGCATTTGAAATAGAGAACGAAAATAGTTCAAAACACAGCTGACTAAGTAAGTTGGCCCATAATTTGAACCTGGGCTGGTTAGCGTGATACCACATTCTGTAGCATATAAGACGTGGGTACTCTTGATCGGGTTCAATGCGATTGGTTTTAATCTCGCTAATATTTAAACAGTTCGTCTTCACGCGTCTTATGATTATCCCCCACTGGTTTTACCAGGTGAACGAGATTTTCTCAAGCATTCGGTTGATTAGAGCGACGAATTTTACGGTGTTAGTTTGTACGCTTGCCCGCGGACATAAGTAAGCCAAAAACTAATGTCATTGTTTTGTTACCTGGATTCGGATGGTATATGTAAGACATTTGCCAACTAAAAACCCAGTCATTTTTGTTCGGCCAATCACGGGCCTTCTTAAGAAAGAAATTGTGCTCATTAGTAAGCAGTCTACTGAAGGTCTCCGTGACTAGGTTGTATCTGTCCTAGTTTTAAGACTGAAACTCTTCTTTTATGCTGGTAATCATTGCACATTTCGGAGTTATATGGACAGCGTCACTTATAATATCACCAACCGTAGTGACATAAAGGAGTCATCTTTCATGGCGCACGAATAGCTTTAGAAATAAGTAGTATTTACCTGCTTTGTGAAAATTTTCTATTCTTGCCACAGGTTACGTGTATCACACTAGTCTCTACTTCATCGTGAACGACATTCCAATCACACACATGGGATAGTAATGAATGCTAAAAAATCATGTTGACCCGCAATTATTGATTTCTAGTGGTTTTGTGGTTAAATTGCCATAATTTTCTGAAAAATAATGAAATAGAAACAAAAAAAGAAACCAAATTATGCAGCATTTTAACTGACTGCTGATCAACCGCAATTAGGTAACACTTTAGCTTGACAACAAATATTTAGTCTTGTTTTTATTTTAAGTCAGTACACTTGTTGGTAAATCCCATTTTACTTTGCAATGTGCTTCCGGTTAATTCAATGGACATATACTCTCAGACCACTGTCCTGTTTTTATCTGGCTTGCTGATGGGAAACGCTGTTTAATGTAAACCATCCCACTGGAAATAGGTCCACTTTCGGTTTTCACAGTGCAGTGGATTTCGTAATACAACAAATGTCGGCGTAGCCATGCTCAAACAGTCAAGTTAACTCAGAGGAACTTTACCAGATTTCTGATTAAGCATACGTTTAAGAAAACTGTGACATCTATGTCGAATAATGCACGGAAAATGATAAGGGTAGCCCATTTCTTGACCTGATGTAAGGACTGCTCCTCAGCCAACGAACATTATTTCAATCCATGTAACACTCTTAAAATTACGTTTCTGTTCTGTGTTGCTTGTCATTTATCTTTTTCTCATATATGCCTTTCCCCTGTCACAATATTCCCAATCATTGTTTTGACATTTTCAGAGCTTGACTGAAGAAAAAAGGATTAAGTATGAGAATGTGTATATCATAAGGAATCTACTAATCTGTATCCACAGATTGAGTTCAAGCACGGTCACGGTTGCTGTTTTCATCTTTGTATAACCACATGTGTTGCACCTAGGGTCCCCTATTAATGAAGATCCAGCTGAAAACCTCAGAATACGCTGGATGAAGAGTTTCATGTGTGCAAGACTTTACACGAAATCAGGGCAACAGCCGATGAGTCCAAGAATTTGGAACTGAACTGATACACCAACAGGCTACAATAAAGCTGAATTCCTTGCTATAATACTTTATCCGAAAAACCAAGTGATAACAATGGATGAAGTTTGCACACTACGTATGCTTTATCTAATTACATTGTTCCGATATGTATTCTGTAAAAGAAGAGTAAATCTATCGACGAGTTCCGTCAGGTGAACAATGACCGGAAAATAATCATTTCTCGTTTCAAGCTTCATCAGCTGCAGTATACTCAATGAATTCAATAGGATCGTAAACTAAGTTCAGGCAATCAGTGATGATTTTCAGAGCAAGTGGGTATCTTTATATCAAGTACTCTATTGTTCAGAACCGTGTGCTCTGAATTGTTAGTCTTCATTTGGTTGCTGTTATGTGGCTGGTCGCCATTGTACTTTCAATTGCACTATGGCTTGAAGTTGTATTTTGTGATGTTGTCTCATGACTGACTAGAATTGAGAAATTCCCTGATGGGTTTTAATTTTTAACTCATTAAACGTGAGTTTCCAAATGCATTGCAGATATTTTGTAGGTTTACAAGAATGTGCAGCACCTGTGTAAAAGCAAAGCCACATAGGCGAACATATACGTTTGATAACTCATTTTCAAGCAGTCAAAATCATATAAGACGGGTGTTAAAGCTAGATCAAGCTACTGGTCGGACTTCTTACAGAAAATTCATGTTACTGGGTGATCCCTTGGTGCAGGCTCGGTTAGCTCACTACCTCACGGACGTCCGATGACTTTGCTTAACAAGATGACCGTCGATCCGGTCGCTCTAAATACGAGGTGAGAACAAAGCCTCAAAAGAGAACACTTAGAATGACAATATTGAGTCAAACAGTTTGATTTCCGAGATTTCATCCTTGCAGAGTGTTCTTATTTGGACGGATTCTGGTCGATTACCCAGCATATAACAGATCACTTGATATATTTCGTGTTGACGATATACTTATCGTCACTAGCCCCAATACTAGTTTGTATTAAGTACTCGATACGTCCAGTAACGCCCACCATTCTACTGATTTTAACTTCGATGAAGAAGCTGTACACAGACTAGAATAACGGTTACCCGAAACTAGTTATTGCTAGAAGTAGAATCAAAGGCCACGTAAACACGAAGTACAAGGTATAAGAAAACAGCCCTGCTTATTTCAACATCGTTCAAATATGACAACTCTGAAAAGTGACCAATAAGATGGCCAAACCATGCGATCAGTAGCACCTGTGCAACAACTGAGCTCTATATCCAATTCACAACATCCTCAATCATCCGGTTTTATAACAAAAACAAACTGTTAGTTCAGACCTTCTCCATTACTTGTTCTTGTGGAAGTGTTTGAATGTCAGGGAAGCCTCCAGAATGACTCAAGTAACGCCACCCACGTTGGTCGAAGCGCGCTGGAACAGGATCGGTCGACAATCTCATCCTTGCTAATCTGGGTGAAATTGTGAATTGACTGCACACTAGTCAAACCTTGTAGGTGGTTAATCTCGTGTTGGGTAATCGATCAAAAGCCGTCTGAATGAGAACACCCTGTACGGATGAGACAGCCGGAATCAAGCTGTTTGACCCCATATTACGTCACCCAAAGACTCCCACGCAGGCCTTGATTCCAGAGGACCGCTCAGTTAAACCAGTGCACGGGTATGACAAAAAAGATTAGCTAAACCATCGCTAATTATCAGTGACCTATTTTCTCTGTATCATGCTCGACCGTTATCTTGATCTAATTATGTCTTCTATTTTTTTAAAAATTCAAATGCAAATGAACTGCCAAAAACATATGTTCGCCTAAGTGTCCGTATTCTTGTTACTGTATTGAGTATATTTGAAACGCTTTATGTAACAACCCGTGAAAGTTAGCAACCTCTTCCTTATTTTTTGTTGCTTACTCGATGAGACACTTACAGCTACTCCTGTATGCTTAACCTAAACGTCTGTCACCAACATTTCTGGTCTCTGATTTCTTCGTGTCACCCTGATTCATCCAGACCTGTTCTCTTACTTGACTTATTAATTGTAATGTGCAGCATCACCGAGCGACAGCGTCCTTTCAAAGCGATCATTTGACAACAGACACGAAGTAGCATTCATCTGCCAGAGGTTTCTTGAGCCATGTACACGATTTAAACTATCGAAGTCCAAATGTAGTCAGTATGTTGTCATCTAGTCATTTGGTTGGTTGACCCACATCTGACTTTTATATCACGTAGACTGAGTTCAGTTCCTGACGCTACCGCCAACATACCACTGACCGAATTAGTTTTTCAAAAACAATCAAAGTACGTCGTCTTCGGATGAACCGATCCACACTAAAGACGGTCGAGCGAGTGATCACTGAGCGAAGTCCTCCCAGAGGGTTATAGATGACAAGCAAAATTCCGTTGAAGAGTAGGTCATACACCACAGAACTAGGCCAGAGTGCATCTCGCCGAGCTATGGACGAGACTTTTTGTTTAAGAGATGCGAGGTGTTGAAATATGTGAATTATAGATGGATCCGGTGAATACTTATGTCCTGTAACATTGCATCTGGAATAAGACGGAATATTCCCTACTGGATCGCGTGTATAACATCTACGCTGTATTACTCACACTGCTTTTGTTACCCCCAAACTCTCTAGAAATGGCAATACAATCCAATCTTTGTGAAAGGGGTGTTTTGTTTATCAGTCTGAAGGTATTTAATGCGAGGTCAAATATCCGGTTGTCATGAGTACATCCATTTAGAAATTGCCATTGTTTCAAACAACTGAAACAACTTTCTGACAATCGAATTATCTAACTGCAGAAAAGCTCCGGCTGTAGCGTAAGTGTCTAGATCTGATAAGGCGCTTTATCTGTCGCTGCTCTAATTGACCAATTATCTGGTGAATTAACCATAAACGGTTGTGATTACATAACTATTTGGGCATTCTTATTACGACAGCACTCATCTTACAAACACGTGGACGGGCAGTTGACTTTCTGTCCTTGCAATGATGGACATGTCAGGTAGGTTCTACTAGTCGAACGAGAATCGAGTATAGTGCTCGCTTTTGAAGTAAGTCCATTGAAACTTATATCTGAAAACCCAATCTGAAAGAACATATATGTGGTGTTCAAGTGATAAAATACTATAATATGATCCATTTCATTCGAATCTGGCCAACAGGATAGTTGCTCTTAATAATATTAGTAAGAATTACTTATTAGCTTGACACATCAGCTTTGGCAAGTTGGTTGCCACATTTCTCCAAGTAGTTACACAAAGTTACAACGTCTGATGTTCCTTTCTCCTAATTTTATTGTGCCTATTCGTTGACATCCTATCTTATCTTGCCTTTATCCGGAACTGAGATGCATCATACGGTCAATAAGCTAATCCCACGTCTGTTGTTTCCCGGTTAGATGACCAGTATCATCTAGATCCATTCGACATTGACAAACTTCCTCTTTTTGCACAGTTTACTTTCAGATAGCTCAACTATACAAGGCGATGTTCATACTTACAAACATAGCAGCCTTTTGATGTTATTTCATTTGGACTGTCTAGAATCAGTTAGCCTATGTGCTCCGCAAATGAAACCGTTAAAAGCAATACATTATATCGTAATCATGTCAGTTTTTGTGATTGGTCGCATGTCGAAATTAATGTCGTCGCATATAAAATGGTTCATAGGTAATCAACATACTAGTTAATTGTATTCTTCAGTGTACCTAATCTGCAACCAGTCATCTCTGTGTGGTTTATCCCTTCACGCACACTTTTACATTGGTTTCTCCATTAGCTGTCATAGTTTACCTCTGTAATCTAAAATATTCTTAAATTAAGGTTGAACATCTGCATTTGATTAACAGGATCCAGTGTAACTCAACCTAGTTGGTAAGTGGTTAGATTTGCTGCCAGTCCGCACCCTTTAAATTATATCTTCATACGAAAATAAGGTTACTAGAGAGAGTCTATTACAATTAAGTCTCCAACTGTTTACATAAAAACAGTTTTTTGTGAGGCGTGTTTAAAAAGGTCTGTCAAATGACTGAATCTCGATATGACAGTTTGCACAGTGCTCACGACAAAGTTTTCATGAATTAGACTATTCAAGCAGAACATATCGAATGTCCGGTTATTTTGCACTTGTTGCTCGTCATATTCAATGAACTTTCACTTATCCATGTGCTGCCACAATCAGGTTTACGGACTAGGTTCATAAGTTTGGAAAGCAAAAGATAGTTGCTTACACTCTTCAGCTTATGTATTGGTCAGGGAATTATTTGTAGCGTTTATTAGTTTACAAAAATACTTGAAGTAGACTAAATGAAACTTTAAAAAGGTTATTGGTATGCAGTCATTTAGGTATCGAACGTAGAATGAGCATTCCTTTATATATGATGATTTAATCTGTGTGGAAGTGATACACGAAAGTGACCAAGAAACTTTGTATCATTGGCTTCCGGTTGAGTATGTGCTGATCCAGCATTGTTTTGAAACTTTCGACCAGTTCATTCATGATTATTGAGTTAGGTAGTGCTTCCCAAAGTGATGAGACCCTAATTGAAAGGAAGTTCCACCTACGTAATGGCCTGATCCCTACATACATTTTTGTCAGAGAACAACCCTCAGGGCCTTCATCCTTGCCTAGTAAGAGAAGTTCTATTAGTGGTCGACTTGGTATATGAACGATGTTGTGATTAAGCATGAAATTCTCATTCGGAGATCTGTAGTTTGATACAACTTAACTCAATGTACCCAATCTCTCGAGGCGAACAAAACAAAACCATTGGATGACTTTCATGTACGGCATCATTTCGCGAACATCTGGGTCGATATGTTACCACGTGTTACTGTCGACTCAGATACAATTTGTCTTTGTGGTTGAACTGCGCTACATCACCAAAGATAATTGAAAAATTTAGACTAAGGCCAATTGGAAAGTCTGCATGATCACCCTCAGCAATGTTCACCAATCACTGAATAAAATCAAATTTGGCCGAAGGCAAAACTCGTGAATGTCACCAAACAGGTAATATTCTGTGATATTCAAAAGCTTTGGCCAGATTATAATCTTGATAACCTCCAAGATTTGACGGACAAACTCGGCCGCATTGGAGAACAATTGGAGAAAGATGGAATAAACCCTGTTGATTGGTACTAGTTGAGGAAAACAGCGGGCATATACAAACGGCATATATATGGACTATCTAAAACCCTTACATTCAAAGCTCACTTCGGCCTATTCTGTCAATATGCAACGCAATACATCACAAACTACCCAGCTGACAACCTGGTTTGTTTGATTTTAAAAAAACACTTAAATAAGCACAGTCCGATAGCCGATTTTAAACTTGTTAGTTGTGAACATGGTTCAGAGATTCGGGGCGGGATCTGTTCATTTGTTACGGCATCCGTGTTCTCTAATATTTTGTTTCACGAAAAAAGCATGGCGTTTTTGAACTCGTCTTGAACAGCAATGATTCTGCATATCTCCCTGTGATTGAGTTGGAGTCACTGTTGCACTTTCACGCAATTACTCCAGAGTTCAACCTTCATGCTCCTGCTTTTTAACAATTGGAAAAGTTTTTCATAGGCAATTAACTGGATACTCTTATGACAGGATTCTTCATAGCTAAATTAGAATCTACAACATCATTATACAAATTTCACATGGTAGGCTCTCCAGCAATTTCTGAAGGTCCGATATGTTAGTAGTCAGTTTTAGTTAAGTCCCTGCTACTTTACGGCCAGTTAGAGATAACGAAGTGAATGACGGTCTTCTGATTGTGGGTACCCTGGTTGTCTGTAAATCAGATGCTCCCATTAAAAGATATGGGCAGGAGCCTTAGTAAAGGAATGGTCACACACCTCGAACGCTTGTGTTTTGTGGAATATAAGATTTTGATAAGAACAAATGCTGTGCACCGAGGACACGTTTCGGAAATTAGGCGAACTGACAGATACTATGCGGGTAAACGAGCATCCTCCCACATTGTGCCTGGAAAAATAGCAAGGTTGTTGCTGCGAACCTTTACATAACAGTGGACATTTCTGTTTAACAATATCAGTCATCATGAAATGCCTAAAAAACATCCAAATTACGTTTGGTCCCGCAAACCATAACACTAATAGTCCCTCCATTTCCAACAACCAGTGATAGGCTGTCGCATTCATCATTCATGCAATTACTACTGTGGTTGCAATAAGGACTGCACGAAGAGAACAAACTGATTGTTTTGGTTGTTAGCCTCAGGAACCATGTTCCTAGAAAACTGAGAACACAAGCAAAACGCTGGACGTTTGCATAACAGCCGACGATTGACATTTCGCATCATCAACAACAAAACATTTTATCCAAACAGGATGCAGAGTTATAGGCTTCTTCAGAGAAATGGGAAACGCACTATCCAGTCTGCTAAAGATTTGGCTGTTGAACACCAATACTTCCTACGTATGTTCGAAAACCGTTTGTGCCGACGCTTTAACTATGCCGATACTAGTCATTACTGTGTTGTTTTATGTTCATCTGACTAACTAACTTAGTCGTGGCACTCGCTCGTTGGAACTTTATCTCAGCGTTCCCAAGTTTATATGAACGCTTATATGCGTCCAGAATGTACAGAATGTTATCGTGGATATATACTTTTTCCCCATTGTCGTATTCACACTCGAAATGTACAATGACCTACTCCCTAGATGATACGGTTTTGTATGCACGGTAATGATCCCCACCCTCTGCCATGTGATATAATGTACGAATATAATATGATTTAATAGCATCGTTACTCTTCGTTTCTCCTTAGATGGGCAGTTGCCGAACTGATTGAGACTTTTCTTGTCACTAATCTAATAGTGTAATAATTAGCCATATTCGATTTATCAGCATTTTTCCAAATGTGTTAATAATACAAATGAAAAAAGAGGTAGTGCATTACAGTCGCATAAAAAGTGGATCGAACATGTCAGGTAAGTGCGCACAAAGTTTACAGTCGTTATGTAACAAAAATAGTTCTTGTTCACGTGCCCCTTACAGCAACATCTTAGTTACTTATAGACACTAACATAATCAGTGGGCTGAAAATATTTGTTTCGAGTAACCCATATGTTGGACTTTGTAACTCTAGGCTGGTCACAAGACAAATTTATGATAGAGTACAGAAAAAACTGAAACAGAAATTTGTAGAAATGTTTTCACGCAAGATGCTCACTAAAACCTAAGTCCATCGTGAAGCTAGAAAAGGCTACTAAATCTTATGACATCGATCTTTGCATGTCTAAATCTAAGATTGTCTGAAACTGGGTTACATTTCACTTTACATCAGTGTCTTAGAATAGATCAAGTAAGACTGGATATGCCTCTTACAGGCTATTCAGCAGGGTTACTAGAAGCAAACGGAACGCGGCTGTCATCTAGGTAGCACTAGTGGGCATCCCTAGCAGTTACCCAACCTGCACGGCCCGATTCTTAAAACATCTCACAAGGTCACTTTGCTCTTAACAAAAACCTTCTCAACAGGCCCTTCATGATCTTTTGGATGATGGGAAACGGTACGGCATCGGTTTTGTCGAACCCCTGCGGAACTTGGGCTACCAAGGTCTGGTGTTGGGACTTTTAGAAGTGTTCGAATATCACCTACGAAAACGTTCAATAACTAAAACTCTATAGGAAAATTGGTGACCAAAATTTGCTCCACCAGAAAGGGAAGCGTCGGTGTGTTGAGCCTAGAAGAAGATTAGATGCCCAAGTACGAGTGGCATATTAGGGTTTATCTATCGAGGTTCATCTCAGAGGTCACATCAAGGTGAGACTGTTTTGCCTGTCGTGTCAACATACCTGCGCACGAGTTCATTCTTGAATTGATAAACTGTTGACCGAGCTTACTACATACTGCGTAGGGCACGCGCTCTATTACTTTAGCCTTGGGTTTTGCAATACTTTGTTCCAAGCAAATCACGATCGTAATATATGTTGAGTGAGTTGAAAACGATAGTCAAAAACTAGCAGATATTAAACAACACACTCTTAGTACATATCATAATCTTGATTGAGCAATCTTGCTCTTGTTCCACAAAGAATGTTTTCCAAAAACCCTTCAGTTGCTGCAGCCAAACTTCCCATCACTGCCCTCCATTCAGAGAAAGTTTTAAACAGCGCATTGTGACGTCATTCTATGTAATTTTACACCAGTCAACGCCGCAGACAGTAACTTGTCAATGAAATGGTTAACTATCACAGTTTTTGAAAATTTAAAATGTGTCCTGGGCCACCTATGTTTTACCATCTTGCTTTTAGTTTTCTGTGTAATGGTTTAAATGTGGTGAACAGAGATAATCGCAGAGATGAAGTTCGATAACAGATGTTTGCGGCCATTCTCTTCGGGCATTCACAACCATGAAAGACATTTGAATTTTCGGTAAAGCTAGAATGAAATCAAATGGAACGTTGGTGATCATAGGAAATGTGCGGGTGAAAACCCAAACGGGTGTTGTGTTTATTTCCGTGTGAAAGTGTGCTGTGTTAAAACTGTCTGCAGGACCGGCATGCGATAAAGTATAGATTGAATTAGCCGGTGAATGGTGTTCGAGTCGTTTACGCGTGGATGGTCACGAGAGGTGTAAGACCTGTACAAATTTCTTTCGGGTGCACAACAATAGAATTACTTTGATACAGAATTATTAAAGACAACCTTTCACCACTTTAGTACTCTTTTATTGATTACAACTGGTGCGATTTACGGTGTTTTTCCGGAAATATAAAAGAACCTGTGCAGTTAACATGCTGAAATGAGCGAATGGTTGTTGCAGACTTTCCTAGCAGAACTTGATAAGCCGTAGAAATGCGCTTCCGAAAAGTGGTTTTAGATGCTTGAGTTTGTCGTTTCAAAAAGTGTATTGAGACTAGTAGTGGAAATTGCGTTGAAGTGGTTTTAAATGGCGAAGATACACGAGGGGATTCCTTTGGTTATTTCTCACTTTTAAACACCAGAAGTCGTAAGACTTTCTGTACGCCCTAAATACAATACTTATTGTTTATACGGTTAGGTTGGTTCTTTTCCTCAAAACCCCTAGTTTTAAACCATTCTAATTTTCGACATATACTGAGTTCAATGAAACACTTACAACCCCTTAGTTGTGATCACTCAATGATGAACTGTAACCACATTTGTTTCAGTCATGGTTCACCTTTTCTCAACTTATCAAATCAGCAGTCTGGCCTTGAATAGTAAGGGGAATGATAAGTCAGAACTCACTCAACGTCATCTGATTTGTTGCATTTTGCCCGTCTTTTCTTATTGCCCGTTTCTTTCTGCTGATCATTGAAATCCGCTTTTATTTCCTTACTGGCCTCTTCATCCTTGAAACATAACATATAGTAAGCAATGCCAAGTAAACATCATATTTTAACCTAACTATGTGAAACACATTGAACTGCAATATAAATAAATGAATCTAACTTGCCAACAATACCTGTAACTACGAACAATGCGTTCCCGTATAGATATGTGCAGTTAGTGTCTAGTTTATGGTTAGTGTGTTAATCATCACCTCTCGAACAGTTAAAACAGATCTGAATGAATATTATTAAAAATGAAAAAGTACGTTATCCCATATCACAGAATAAACTGAACAACAAATATGTGCTTATTATGAAGTAATCTGTCACCGTCATAAAATTCATAAGTAAAATTTAGACCACGGTGTTGTTCGAACTTCATACCGTGTCCTCATTCCCTTCCTGTTTAGCTTCTTCCATAAGCGTCGAGTAGATCAATCAGTAGCCAGAAAATTTGAAAAAATAAACAAACTTTTCTCCCGAAATGAAAATTTCAGGTCACCCATTCAAGCCGCGATAATCTCAGAGGTCAATAAATTTGACAAGCAAACTGGTAAGTTGAACATAATACTATTCAAAACGTTAACAAATCCATTCACGCTTAGTTGGTGGTAGTCAGCTGCCAGATGATCTGCGGGGTGCATTATCCTGATTATCTTCAGTTTCTTCGAAGATACAGGTGAATTTCTTCTGAACATCAAATTAGTGTTGGTTGCTTAACGTTCTATTGATTGTACCAGTTTCAGTACCCCTCTAATATATCTTTTCTACCGTGCATAACATTTCTTATGCATTTTCAAAAATTATACTACTACTGTAGGTCAAATTTAGTCAGCTGATGAACATTAGCTCATGAATGACTCTATTTTAAAATGTTCTTATTCTTTAATAAATCACTTTCAACATTGACGAAAATATGCAGTCTCTGATATACCCTCTAAGAGTTACATTATGAATATGAACAGAATCTTTCCGCAGGTTTCATAGAATTTATTTAGATCGTCCACCGGCTATTGGTTACAGAGTATTTTCAATCGAATAGTACGATCTTAAACCAACTTTTTCCACGTTTCATATGTCATATTTATTGGAATGTGCTGTTTTAAAAACATCCTCGGAACTTGTATTGTTTCCGTTAGAAAAACTTTTACAAACTCAAAGTGTACCACTTAGAGTCATTCGATAAATACTAGATAACGGTCCTTCGTTGTTTGAATAGTGCGCGGTACACCAGTACCTTTGTATTATATTCGCAGTGAAGGATATCGAGTACTGTAGTTCAGCGCGCGACTGATCGCACTACGCTAGGAAGTGGAAAATTTTAAGTCCCAATGAAATACACATCAGTTATTCATAATAATCATTCCTGATAAAACGTTTCATAATTCTGCTGGTGATACGTTTTGTGTTACAATCTGCATCTTAATTGCCACTAGCAGAATGTTTTTTTTTATATTCAGCGACTGGTGACGGCAAGATTCAATTTTTAAAACACTCCGTCAACAAAATACGCTTTAAAAATAGCCGTGCTTAGTGACCACTAGCGACACTGCAAACATTTGTAAGTTCGTGTTGAATCTCAACAGTAGTACGCATGCACGCGACCCGAACCCACGATCCACGAATAGACGACAGATTGTTGGCAACTCATCCATCCTACTTACATTATTTCCGTGAATGTTTAAAGCAGAGAAAGTTTTACGCACCTCTGACTTAAAGATAACCACTTCTTAGCGTTCGGAACATTACCGGAATTATTCGGTTTGTTTTCAAATTCAATCTCGTTACATTAGTTTGATGCTGGTTGGAACCACAATTCGAATGCTTCTCAGGAAAAGTGTTTCAAATAACTGGTAGACTGGGGTGACCCGTACAGAATACCTCCACTAGAACAAAATGATTAGAGGACTGTAAACGCTTTACCAGCTTATTACAACGTGAAATAATTGTGCACCAAGCGGTTGATGCTTGTAATATCTCTTAGTTATTTAATTACTGGAATTACTTTGAATAAGAATTTATGGTAATTGAAGCGCTAAGATTCTGAGACCATTTGTGAGATCTATCCCCCGAAACGACGCTGATTGCTCTTCCGATCTGTTCAAATCGGGAAACCTTTTGAAAGATAATTTGAATGAGATGCAGGCTGACTGGTGTCATCTTCATTTTTTGTCAGTGTAAAGTACTGTTTAAATTTGGATTGTTGTTATAGCATTTCGTGTTTATTCGTCATTACATGAAGCTTGCCTAACCCAATTATAGTGTGCTAACTGTTATTGCTCCCGTTTTTCTATTAATTTTCTCTAAATGTATGTGTACCTCGTCGTTATAGTCTTCAGTTGCTCAGTTGCGTTTGCCTTTGTTAGTACTGTTATCCCATATCGTAATCAACAAATGCGGTAGTGTAAATTGGAAAAAAAGGGAGCAGGAATGTTTACTTATCACAAATGAGTTGATCTCCTACCCGTATGCGAGTGTGAAGTATGCACTAGGAGTATCGGTAGATGCTATTCCACTCTTGGTGTGGCAGATCGACTACCGTGGTATATAAAAAATATACAACTCACACAACACCAAAATGGGTGTGAGTGAAGTGCATCAATTGTATTGAGGACAATCGCAGAACAAAGACTGTTATTCTTAAAGTACATACCTAAAAAAAGGACAGTTGTAAAATTGCAACTGTTGAAAAAAATCCAAGCGGGATTATAGACGAAAAGCTACAGCATCCCCTTCCACTGACTTCAAAATACCTGGGGTTAGGGTAGGTGAGAAGCGTGTTCCAACTAGGTCGGATGTCCCTACCTAGTAAGCCAGATTAAGGATCGAAAATAATTCGAATGATTTACTGCGCAGTGAACATATAAAAAAAATCTACCACATAATGTTCAGTTATAGATCGTCGAGAAGTACATGGTAAAAAAGATTGGGGTGTGTATATTGTTAGTGATATTTGGGGTGTGGTAACTACCTGGTCGTAGCTGAAAACGGAAATACGGCAATTCAAGGGATGTCGGAACCATATATCAGAGAGGATGTCGACGCGGTTGAGAAATTTGATATTCTTAAGCGAGTCTCCTTAAGACAATTGACGCACCAGTTCACGTGACCATAAAACAGATGTTGTGATCAGGAGAACGGACAGTGAAGATAGGCAAAATTCAAAAAGTAACCTGCACCTATGCTACATAGGAATAAGTTCCTTGCGACGACTGAGATCTTCGAGCGGGTGATCATGACAAAATTGCAGTAGTACCTGATGATTCCGCATCAGGCAAAGGGAATGATAGAATATGTAAATATTCTTCTGATACCTTTGGGTGCAGAACTCTGAAATCTATGTGTATCGGAATGAACAAAGTCTCTGAAGTCCCGCCTAAAACAAAAATCTCTGTGCGCAACGACCTGATTATGACCGATGAAATTTTGAGTCATTCAACTATTCAGAAGGCACTGTAGGTGTCACAGGACAGGTCGGTTTCTCAGTGTTTGATAAGGAGAATATAATTGTCGCACGGGTGAGAAGAGCGACCGGTGTGACTGCTGCAATTGAAGCTTGCACGCTCGGATCCCAGATTTATGCACAATGTGCGGTTACAGGAGTGGTGCTCTTTAGGGGCAGTGCCTCTCAGTCTAAGTCACTCGACTCAGCACAGGAGGTGACAGACGTCCATTAGTCTCCTATACTAATGCATTTATCTTTGGTACTCAGTAGGTCGGTCACCTTGCTGAAGTTGTGGGTGCTAATTTTACAGCGGTGATTGAGACATGGTCAAAAGCTGATGTAGGGGCGCATGCAACTTGTGCATCATATTATAAAGTTTACAAGGCTGATCGAAGAGACAGTAGGACTACTGGAGGGTTGTAACTGTTAACCACCCAGAAATCCCACCAAATCGAAGTGGGTAATCTCTGTACCCTCAACATTGCAACTTTTGCAGTTAACGTCCAAAGATCGGCCAACTCAAAAACAGTGTCAGTCGTTTATAGAGGTCTGAGGGCAAATATTGAATAAAGCCCGTATATGTTGTATTGAGTAGTGAGGATGAATAGTAATCTATTAATAGCGGGTGATTGTAATGCACAGAACATAAACTGGGTCATTGACAAGGCCACAGCAGAGACTTTCTGATAGTTGACGATCAAATTTATCTGCGTAAAAAATATAACGAAACATATACAAACAACCATACGATGGAAAACCAGCAAAAAGTTTCAGTTTAGGATCCAGATTTCTAAATAAACATGAAAACACCATAACTGACTTGCTCTCAAGTACCCGTTTGAATCGCAGCGATCCTGCCACCATCCAGCTGGAGTTAACGACGACAGAGTCTCCAGATAAATTAACAACAATAACCTGAGGAGCACTCTGAGTTATCTTACCTGAGAAGCTGACCGTCGGTTAAAAGTGGAAAGTAGGTAAGCAACTGTCAAAGATAATTTACGTAATGTATCTGTTATGTGTACTTCATTAAAGAAGGTACACGGGAAGGGTAGACACATTTGTTGGGGGCGTAAACTAAGTACAGTGCATACGTATAGAAATCCAGCCCGGATGTTTTATATGAGAACTAAAGGAGACGAGACGCTTAGAGGGTATCACGTATAGAGTGGCAGGATGTGTACGACCGTAAGAAGGTGTAAAGTAAACAACGAACTGAAACTAGTCGGAAGTGGCAAAATTAACCTTAAGGCCTGCTTCAGTTATTTTCCATCAAAAACGTAAATGTGCAGTGAGGTGGATTAAGTAACGGACGAAAACAGTCGAAGAATGGTTGTTGATCGAAATAAGGTTACGGTGTTCTGTCATTTCTTTTAGAAGGTTCATAGAAAGAACTATGGCTCTTATCCCCACTCGTAACTAACAAAAAGTGTCGCTTGAATAGGAAATACTGCAGTTGGTGTGTGTGAGACAAAAACGTGTACTTCAGCTCTAACTTTAGCAGTCTTCTGGATCTGATGGACTATATACTGCTACATTCAAGCAGCTGACTGGCTTAGTTTCCGAGCATGTGAGAACAGTGTTCAATCAGTCACTTAGGGAAGCCGTCTTATGAAACGACTGAATGTAAGCTATGGTGGCTGCCATTCATGAAGGTTACTATAAGAAGGATGTCGCAACCTACAGCCCTGTGAGTTTAGTGTCTATCATTATGCAAATCAATCGTCCACAAGTGTTAGTCAGTACGGCCCCGTGAAGAAGAAGTGAGGCATTTTCCATATCATGTTTTTAGAGAAAATCGTCGAAAGAGTGGACAATTGGGGAACGAGGTGAAGTATGCTACTTGAATTCCAGTATATTTTCGACTGCCAGTCATCGTTTTCTGCTTGTCAGACATCAGATGATACCTGCGGGTAAAAGAAGGAATTTTTAGGGATCGTACGGTATCAGTTGATGCTGGTTACAAAAAGTCTCAGGAGTTTCGAGTGGTTTCTGAGGCATCCAAAAAGTCTTGTGTTGGGGCCAGTATTATTTCAAGTGTTCATTAACCAGTTGCTCGTGAACCTTAAAGTCTTTGCTTCACATTCATTGACACTGTAAAGATAATAAGAAACCCTCGATAGGGCATCGTACAAGAAGATGTGGACCTGTTGGTAATTTAGACCGAGAGGCGAAGAATGCCATGATCCACATTCGAAAACCATCAGCTGTCAAACAGAACTAAACAGGACCCATTGTGTTATATTGGTGATCACAGTGACATTAATTTGATAAGCTGAGCTAGGAGAATGCACTCTTTGTAAATATTGTTTACCCATTACTTTGTAGTCACGGTTATATTCGAGAAAGGTTAGGTGACCATTTTTTCAGCTGAGATGAATCTTACTATCGAAAATGTGTCTCGCCTTAAAACGGAAGTGTTCATTTCATTGTACACAGCGTTCGTTGAGCCGCAACTGGAGTATTTTGGGCAGACATGGTCTCCTAACCTTGAAAATCATAGAGCTGTTGAAAAGGTTATTGCAACTGGCAACTCGGATAGTAGATAGAATGAAAAATTTCAGTTGTAATTAAAGACTGCTACAGCGTTAACTACATTCTTCTTAAAAGTGACAGTAATGAGAGGTTGAATGAAACACTTTAGTCAGCGAAAGGAATTTTTGAGCATAAAAGGATCAATTGTGTCAATTATATAGGCCCAAAAACTTGGAAGGGTAGCAGTATAAACATTTGAACTTTAAAACCAAATTACGGTTGCGTGCGATTGTTCTCTTCCCAGTGGTCAAAAGTGCTTGGGCTAAGATACCACCTAATGTAGTTAGCAGCGGTCTGGTTGATGTCTTCGAAAAAGTTACTGGGTATCGTTTGGTGAAATGCATTCCCTTGTCTGACTGGCTAGGTTGGTCGGAGTTACCTGTTTCGTGTTCACACTTTGGGTTATTTAGGGGTTTGATCGAGTGAATATATGTATTTGATTATGATTAATACAGACCTGACTATCAGTATATGTGAGTGTGGATATTTGCTCCTTTGGTCTAAAGCGTATGTTGTGTTCATATATGCAGAGGTGTGAAATGGCCGTCCAACTAGATAATATAACGAGACACCCTACATGCCAACTTTGATATCTCGCAAACTGTATTCAATTACGTGAATTGCTAGCTTGACTTATAAGTCCCAACCTTGGTTATGCACTCCTAACTCTTTCATTCATTATAAACTCTCATCTCTGTCATATCACTCGTTTACCCCTTAGGTATTCATTCCCTTTGAGCAAAACTATATAAAGATTATTGTCTCGAATAAAAATGGTGACTGTTGGATGCCATAACTACAGTTTCAACCATAGCAGTGTTACTCCATATCTAACCTACAGTGTTATCCTTTGAAAAATATCAGCCCTATGTCAGTGTTTGGTGATGACCACCGGTGATATAGGTGAAGTACAACTGTAACCACTTTGCTTCATTTCCTATGATGCAGGTTGATGGCGATGATTTGAGAATATTCTATTCGCAAGAGCTTACTACACCCAAAGCCTACAATTCTGACTACTTAGTGGTGTATTCAGTGTAGGTTAAGTGAAGTATTCCCAAATTATGTGACAGAAAAAAATACAATGAGATCACTCGGAAATTGGGATTCGATTGTATTTGTACTGGCTTCTATGATGCTATCAGTCCCACTAAAGACCGCCCATGTTGGCGGAGGCTCTCATCGTTTTTACTTTACCGGTACTGTTAGCTTTGCATCTGGGATTTGTCGATCAATTTACATCGAATTATTTATGCTGTGTGCACAGAAGGGGGACCATTTTTTGCTGTCGGCTACCGAATACACTGGGGCAGAGATATTCGGCGAGAATGTAATTTTTCATATAGTTTGTTCAGGTGCTTCTTTGGATTATGATTTTGGTTAGATGTCGGTGTCTGTACGAAAATATCTTTTCATATTTTATTTGAGTCGGTTTTTTTAAAGTGGATGTGGTTGTTGCATACAAAATTGCCAAAGATTAATGGTATTTCGGTATTCTCTTGTTCCGCAGAGAATGGTTAAATACATCTGTGACTGTTTCATTCTACCTTCATGGGAGTTTCACACTAGATCGACAAAGAGAGTTCATCAAATACGAAATGGAGAGCTGACGGTCATAGTTTAGCCACCCGGAGATTTTACTGAACTTCTTGCAACATAAAGCATGAGATAGTTACAACCTCCATAGTTACCTATTGCACCCAGATTACTAATAAAGTTTGCAGGACGTGTGCCCCCAATTGTCTGTTCGCACGTCACCTGATTGTTCAGTACAAACCAACAAATCACACGCCATCTGTTCAGTCGCTCATCGATTGCCAGTCTCCAACTATTTCTGAGAGTACTCCGTGACAGCGTTGTTTGTAGTGTTTTACGTAACTAATTGTATACTCTGTGTGATAACCATTCCGTCCATACTGTCAACGGACTTTTAATATATTACATCTGATTAACGCGTACATATAGCAAACGACTCAGTATGTTCTGAACTGAAACAATGTTTTGTGACGTCAAGTTTGAATTAATCAATTAGCACACAATATTCAACTGCATCTGCGTTCCAAACTACAGCAACAGGGCGTTTCTGTCCTGTTATCGCAGAACCCAGGATTCCAAGACTGTTTGTGTCAAAAGGCCGGTCAGTCTGCCTCTTTAGCCGTCGTACCCTAGAACCCTAAACTGAACTGAACTGTGAAAATACCTGTATTTTCGCAAACAGAGTGGTAAGGCACTGACAAAGACAGTTTTCGTCATCAATCCCATACATTAAGCGTCTGTGACTTATGAAAAACAGATCTATAAAAGATGTGTGTTTACCCGTTCAGCAGTTTACAACAATAAACATCATTACCCGCATGTATATTTGCTTTGTTGTTATGATAGTCCTTGCAAGTCTGTTCTTCTTTTAATCCCACCCCATCAAGTCCAGTTACTTTGCATTAACAGCACGGTAATGTTGCACTTACTTACGATAATTCATTATTTTTGTTAACCTCTATGTTTCTTCTTCCAGTTGCTGTTGTTATCACTCTTCTTCTCAAATTTCATTAGTGACAAATGCGGATTATTTCCGTGTCACCCTGTCACAGCGACGTGGTGCTTTTTGTCTACGGTACTCGACGGCTGACTGATATACTCAGCACGCACTCATATTGCACACACTTGTTTTTTCGGCCGTTCACACGACCAAGAAGGACGAAATGATGGGTATACTCAACCTCTGCTTGGATAGCGAAGCCAATGAGAGGACTGACAACTAACAAAAGCACAGACTTGAGTCTGCGTTTCTAATAGTTTTCAGTCCTCGAGTTATTTCAGTCTGATCTTATCAGAATAAGTTGACACAAAGCATTTTCACAATTACTACACTTCTTAACTTTTAAGGAAATCAACGGACATAAAGGATTTTCTGTTCGACAAACTTAACTTACAAATTATTTATAGGTAGCTTGAGGGTTACCTCAATCAAGAATGACCTTTCAAACAACCCGATAGCTGGTGACAATTACTTCGGCAACTTAGGCCATTTTTCTGATTGGCTGGATTACGTCAAAAAACTACAAAGTGTGCACTGTTCATAGAGTTATTAATCAAGTATATCCAGTCACACACGTGTACAATTTTTCTTCTTTTCGTTAATTAACAATACTTCACTTCTGTATAGCAATGCTTTTGTTTGACTTTTGTACAGCGATACAAAACAAATTTGTACACACTGGTCTGCCCTTCCCTCTGCTTGCGCAGTCGTTCAACGACACTACACGGATCTTTCATCCAATATTTTAGCTCCGTCGTGTTATAAACATCGTCGACAACGAAGCTTCGATCGCAGCTGCGATCGCGCTTTGGCTGTCCAAAGTTGATTCCACAACACCCCTGCTTTTCAGACACTGGTGATTTGGAATATTGTGGTAGTCATTTCAGCTACCTATAAACA
Source organism: Paragonimus heterotremus (assembly GCA_013368495.1). Taxonomy (NCBI): domain Eukaryota; kingdom Metazoa; phylum Platyhelminthes; class Trematoda; order Plagiorchiida; family Troglotrematidae; genus Paragonimus; species Paragonimus heterotremus. Next base: position 24,250 of record LUCH01002249.1, on the reverse strand, counting down.
CCTTCTGTGAATGGTAATTCAATGTCAACTGGCGGTTAGTTTAATTTTTTAACGTGGAGAAAAGAAGCAATATTATTGCCGCAAATCGCTCAAGTAAAGTGCTATAACTGTCCCAGAAGGATTGAAAACCCCCTCAGTTATTTCAGCAATACAAAATCCGTCGAAACTACGGTAACTTAGTGTGGGAAGAAGTGGCGTGTCACTGCAGCACCTTTTACGTTTTGTTCAAGTTAACAGCTCAGTACTTAACATGAGACACCACAGTGAATCGCCGTACATTTCCTGACAAGATTTTCCTACAACTGTTGTTATTACATGTTTGCTCTTGTTGTTCATCCTCACTCAATTTCACGCCTTCGTCTAGGTCATCCATTTCTCACAAGCCCTTACTCTGAGAAACATTGTTGTGTTGCGCCTTGACCAGTTTGAGCTTCCCTCTTGCCTCAGCCAGTCTTACATTGGCCTTGAGTTCCTCGTTTACGTGCATCGCTAGGTTAACATCTCCCTCAATGTACCTTGGTCCCGAGACAGTGTATAACAAATCTCTATTACTTATTCTGGTGGATAGCGCAAACACTGCATTCACAGATACCTGCAACGTTTGCTCGAATATGATATGCTGGCGCAGTAAATCAATCGTTTGCGACCTCCATGAGGTCTGGATATGTTGTAAGTTTTATACCAAATTCCTTTCAGACTTTTATCAGTGTGTAAGAGGCGCACCAAAACCCGTTCTTCATTACTGCTGCATCATCTACCGAGCTGCGTTTGTTAACCTAGGCACTATCATTCCAAGATTCACCTCTCAAACGAACTTAGCATTCGCCGCCAAACAACCAGCCGGCGAAAATCCCAAATTTGAGGACAGCGAGGTACCTTCTGGATGTCTAACACGACAGTTACCCGTGGAGCTTTATGCACTACTAAATGCTTTCCATCATCCTTATGGGCTGATTCCGCGACTTAAGATATAACAACTCTGCTGGCCGGTCGCATCAAAGCATTGCGGTTTCAAGTTATTAAACGAAAACCCGATGGAATGGTATGTAAGGACACACTGCTGACGCCAGTAAGCTCATATATGGCTTCTAACTCTCTTCGACACACCCAAATGTCACAACCAGTTCCCACAACTAACGGAATGCATGGCATGAACACTCTACGTCTGGGTACCTTTCTCCAAATCATACCGCATAATTTATTTTTGTGTACTACACTAGAGAGTAAACATCAGTCACATCTACTCGGAGAACAGGATGACTTCACCTATTGGCAGAGTGCTTGCGAAGCATTTCAGCTTCAAACAGGCGTCATAACTGTCCTTTATAGGTTACGTAAAATCAGTCAGAATCGATTATCTTGCCCTATCCACATTAATCCTGATAACCTCCAGGATGCTCAAGATGTATTTGTGACATCTTTCTGCCCTTGATGACATCCTGGAGACTCTTTCAGAGCCAAGCCTGACTTCCAGTGGGCCATTAAGGAGGCGCAAAGGTTATCCATCCTCAGCCCCGACAAGCTTCACTCCGACTGTGCCTGTAGCTTAATACCTGATGGTATACCCGGGCCGCTTACCACCGACAATCTGGCGACGTATAAACACGATCTTAGACAACGAAAGTTTGCGCACAGTAAGCTTTCTGTCCCCATAGAAGATTGTACAGTTCGGCTCATTAGACGATTACCAAGACCTGCACATATGACCTCCATCCAAGGGCCCAAACTAACGGTGGTCACATTACTAAGAGTAAAGGCGCTATCAAAATCTCTTCAGGCACGGGAAACAAAGAGATGCGTTCTGTCACACAACATTAGGATACATCAAGAACGACATACGGTACAACGCCTTCGAGGCCAACAAAGTGCACCTGTTAAACCTGTTGGAGTCCGGGTCGTTAGATTGCTGTTCAACTAGCTGCGTTAGGCAACTTCTCGGTCTCAAAATACTCGCAGACGCCGGTCGAGATACCCCTAACAGTAGCCACCTCTCAAATGCCTTCTCTCCAGCACGCGGAAACCGACACTCATATAAGTAGCTTCAGCTGGTGATGCGTGTACATTGATACGCTATCCTTGCAAATGATACTAGCAAAGCTAAGAGAACGCCTTCAGTAAAATACACACAGTATTAACCCTTTAAGTTTCCGGCCAGAAAGTCAAAATCGCAAGTCGTTACATCCTGCGCACTGACGTCATGGCCCCAGTGATACAAGACCCCTACCTGTTGGTGCAGCTTGAGTTTCTCTGAATAAAGTTGGCTACCTCTCGCTCAGTTAAACTGATCACAGGAGCAGTGTTTGACCCACCTTTGTTGTAGACAGACAGGTCCCCTACACGGCTTTCAGTCGGGCGGTTGCACTCAAATACAGTCGAGTAATACTAACCGTAGATTTCAAACATTAACTCCGTTGGTGGAGTGACCTCTGACATGAAGGTTGCAGAGTTCTACAATCCTACGTTAGAGGTCGTTCTAACGGAACATACGCAGCAATGCACTTGCTACAGGGTGGAGCATGATCCATCTTACCTGGACTTGCTCTTCACTACAGAGCAATGCATGGCGGACATCGTTGAGATCAATGCTCTAACGCTAACGCTAGCGACCACGCAATTACCCGTTCATCGACACCCTAAAGCGATTCGTGGAAACTTTTTCCGAACCGACTTCTAGTTAACCCGAACACGTTCAACGGAAACGCTATGGCCTCTGACAAAAATATTCGCTGTTGTCTAAGAACACTCTGGGTATCTCAGTGACAGATTAAACGAAGTGAACAAGGAAACTACGCCTTTCTCACCCCCTAAAAATGCAAGGATACGTCTCAACTGTAACTTTACACAAAACGCCTTACGCGTGATGAGGAAGATCTCTGGTATCGTTTTCTATTATCTGGTACCGCGAATGTATGTATTACCTGTAAAAGTGTTTGAAACCGGTGCACAACAGCAGTAAGACCAGAACATTATGCTCACCGCCTCAGTCTCGCAGAAGCCACCGTTAAATGTCCAAAGTGGTTCTGTGAATATGTTGCATTTGTTACGAAATCTCGATCAGCCGCATTATTACTAATGAGTCCACTGGGTTTGTCATCTAACAATCAGGAGTCTGCCAACAAATCCCATTTCCAATACTTAACCATTTTTAGTGACCCAGACAGCGCGGGACAATCAGTGGGCCTGAGTCACGCCATTGCGGTCGTAATCTGCACCAATTTCTCGCAGTCTGTTGTCAGGGCTGAGTTTCCTAGGTTGAAGCCAAAGAAATCACCAAGCCTATTTCCCACCCTGTTTAATGAATTTGCTTTAGCGCTAAGCGTTCCATATCCGGCGCTGTTTCAACACTTATATTTCTCAGATACCTTTCCCAACACCTGGAAAATTGGTGTTATACTGTCTATCTGCAAAGGCGACGACAGGACCGACGCAGGTAACTACCACCAGAAGCAAAGCTTCCATATGTCCCCGAAGTAATAGTAAACAGTAAATGATAACATAGGAGTAGGATTCACGTCCACTAAGCAGCGCCACCCAGTGGATGTGGCCTCCTAACTCTTTACTAAGCCTTTTGATAGAGTAAATTACTACGTTTTATTAAATAAGCTACCAGCAGCAGGTCTTGTCAGTCATCTACGTAAATGTATGTCACGCTACTTATCAGATAGGATGTAATCTGTTAGGATTACCGTCGAGCTGTCTACCGCCTTCAAGACTCCCATGGGCGTCTCGCAACGATCCATACTAGGCCCCTTGTTGTTCCCTTTATTTGTGATTGACTCATCAACCGTTAACCAATCCCTTTGCTCAAATACGCTTTCCGAAAACTCTGCTCTCCTACAGAGATGTCTGGAAGCAGCGCATTGATGTTCGATGGAAAAAAGTCTTCCATTCGATATTAGCAGGTCAAAAACCATGCATATATGACACGAGTAGCAAAATCTCCTTAACTGGTTAACAACCTCTTACTGCTGTTTCTCAAGAAAAAATCTTGGAGCTCTACTTTCGGAAAACCTGTTTTCACGCCGATAAATTTGTACTTGTAAAGAAGGCTTATGACAGGTTAGTAACGCTTGGCGAACTACTAGGGACAGTTTCAGCACAATATTTTGTGTGCATTTTTTGTACTCTAGTATGATCTTTGTTAGGGTCAAACACACAAACGTGCGCCAACTACTCAAAAAAGACAGTCACTCTCGAATCTGCAGGATGTGCAACAAAAGAGTGTAGATTTCTACTCGTACTCATATGCAGACCGACTGTAAGTCCTGAAACTCCTCTCACTGGCTTACAAACAGCCGATGAGAGACAGTATCCTCACCCTTGAAATCACGACCACGAAGGATCACTCCCATCGAAACCTCTTCAAGCTGGCAGATACCACCAACTTAAGAGTAAACAAGTTCAGGTTTAATATAACGCGTAGTCGCTTACTCTACGAGTAACAGTTTTGTCACCCCAGTTTGCCCTACTTGGAACGTCATTCCGATGGAATTCGTAAGAGCTACTGTTATAAACACAGTCGAGAAACATCTTGGTGACTGGCTCTTACCAAGATAGCCACTACGGATGGTCTACTCTTATTAGAACTCCCAGCTCTCGAAGTGTATACGTGTGTGTGTGTGTCATTTTTAGTATGAGTGTGCGTTAACATTATGAATGTCCTTGTATGCGTGTTTTTCACCTGACCTTGCCCCATCAAGTCCGGTTAGTTTGCACTAACCACCCGCTGACGTTATACTTGTTCACGATAATTTCTTTCTCCTGTTACCGTTAATACCTTTTTTGTTCCAGTTATTGCTATCGTTATTTTTTTCTCCCATTCCTATCTGAGGTGGATGCAAACTCATGTCTACACTACCCTGCCACGCAATAACACGGTGCTTCCCGGCTACGGTACTCGAGTACTAATTGTCATATTTAACACGCACTCCTGTAACACAAATGTCCCATAAAGATACATGGTTTCCTGTCCCTACTTGATGTGTCTCCCTGCGACACGATTTTCTCTCTACCCCATCACGTCAACCCTTTGCATCCTGTGGGCTAATCGTTTGTGTCATCACTCCGCTGGTCGTCGCTGGTTACCACTCGCAATAACTATGTAGTATTTTTCGGATGGACGCCTTTTCCCGAAACAAATCAGTGAGCGTGAATACTGTTGACACACCTATTTTGTTTCAGGAGCATTCTGGTAGTGTCGTGTCTCTACGATAATCCCAAAATTGGAGTGCAGTTGGGGCGGAGCTTCAACGTTCGGAAGTTTGATCCGGCTCTTCATATTGTAACCAATTAACCGAATCAGCGTTTGTTGATTGTATGAGACGATTTTACGCATGCGTCCGTACGATACACATTTTGCGCTCATCTTCTGCCGTTCGACGGAGTAAAAGCGATCAAACTGGATGTTCTTCATATTTTAATATCAACCCTAACACTGACGGGGGATTTCGCATCATACACTTTATCATAGTGCAAAACCATCCTTGTGAGATCACCGCTGCTGAGTACGAAGCTTCAACGAAATTCGATAATCACCCCGCAACGGCACTGTCCCTTCAGCATAACACAACACATCTGACAGCATTTTGGCAAGAAGACCACGACGAAGGATGTGTGTACTCTTCGCGCCTGGTTGTTCTGGAAGAAAACCATGACTGGCTACCGCGATAGGTTGCATCTGCAAATGAACACAAGCGGTAAGTGCGACCTTAACGCAGATATTAAAAATCGTTTAACGCATCTTATGTTCACGAGTAGTGAACATAAAGAATTCTGTCGGCGTTACTCCAAAGTTATCGGGATCGATGCCACATAGAAGAGTTTTAAGGAACGCTATAGCTTGTTCGTTTTGGTAGTTATGGATGCTAGCGGAATGGGCTTGCCAATTTGCTTCGGTCGGCTGGCAAATAAAACGACGGTAGCTAGTATCTTGTTTCCTCGGCAATTCGTGATCTTCGTTGGAATGGTGGAGACCGGGGTGTTTGTGAGGGAGGACAGTACGGCTATACAAATGGCGACTGCACAAGAGCTTCCGCAGATCCACCAAATTCTGTGCCGAGTGCATATCTTGAGGAAGGTGTGCGGTCGGGCCTACAGTCTTACCGTTGATAAGTAGTTCACGGTTGCTATGCTGACACATAACCAGATATTGTTGGCTATCATACGGACCGCTGACTCTTTGGTTTGTAATGAGTACCTGATGACCAGGCTCATTAACAGACCAGAAAATTAGATCAATTGCGCAACCCAAAGGCCCTCACATTTGGCCAACGTGAAGACAGTTCCACGAAAACGACCCATTGCTCAATTACGTGTTATAATCTGAACGCACAAATCAGTATTTGACAGGCTATCGAGCAAACAACAGTCGTTTTTGACCAGTTTATCAACGACCGCCAGGCACTAATTGTCTCTACATGCCGCTCATATCCGCAGATAAATAATGGCGCAGATTATGTCAGGTTGAGTAGTCGACTGGTCCCGAAGGCGGAGAGTTTAATGTCGCTGAACTTCGCGGATGAAACCCACCTAACCTTCGCCGCCTCTCCAACGGCGATTACTATGATGAGCAACGCTCATACATACGACGTGAATTCAATTAACTGGAACTGCGACTGTCCTTTTGCAGTGGAGTATCTGCTGCCGTACATGCACTCCTCGCATGTATATCACTTTTTGGCAGTCAACTTAAAAACTTCCCCGTAATTCGCCGTTGGACCAGACAGTTTAGTGGGTCGTTGGAAGTTCCCGCTGCAACCTGCAACATGCCTATAAACACTACGTCCAATCATCCGGCGTGGCAGCATTCACAGAGGCAGGAATGATGACCACGAGACAACTGGATAGCACAACGTTCAACCAGTTACTAAAATAACTTCGCGAATTTCTTCGTAATTTTAGCCACAGTCGGTTCCTGTCTCATTTCATTCGAGTAGAACATGGGAGTGTCTATCAAACGATCAAACTGTGGAACCGAACTCACTGGAACCAGCAGTTTTGACCATTGCACCAGCGGTGCAATCCCCACTAGATTTTGGAACCGTTCAACCGTTTCTGTGTCCCCGTGCGTCTAAACCTCGAAGAACTCTTCCAACACTACCAGCGATAGTAAGTGAACCCCAACTGGGACCGACTTCTGCGCCAATAGCTGTTTCAGCAGCACAAGTGAGCTCAGATATTTGCGATGAATGTGAACGGAAGGAGTCAGAGGTGGAGAATCGAAGTAACAAAAAACCGGAAGAAGTATCAGTTCTTGTTCACCATGTGTTCCAATTCATTCTAATCCACTTCACTAGAAGATAACTAGTGTTTACACTATGTGCAAATATCTGATTCTTGTTATTATCCGTCTGCGAGTTCACTTTTTCCCGATTTTTTTGATACCACTACACTCGGTCTTACTTGAATTTTTCGTGATCTTCGTGTATTTTATGTCGATTTTGTCATTTTTTATTTGTACCCCGTCGGTTATTCTGGTCTTCACGGTTTACGAATAAAAGTTCTGTCAATACCCTATTGGCACACATTAGGGATTGATTATGGGTGAATTACGGCAGTTTCGGGATGAATTACGCCCGGAATTTGATTAGTGTGAGACTTAGGGATGGACTGTGTCAATCTTGGGATGAAATGCATCTGCATTTTTATGCCCAATAAATGTTCCCAGAATGATTTCGACACCACAATTTGCCTAAATAAATGTGGTTATTGAAATTTCCCGAAGGAAAATTCTTACACATGAGAAATCACTCATTGTACACATAGATGTTTTTGGTTAGCTAAACTGCAATGCATGAAACGTTCATTTTTGCTGTATTCGACTCTGATCTGGTTCCTTCTGAGAGGTTTCTCCGTTCCGTACTATTTTGTTGCCTTAACTGAAGATGTCTGACCACCAACATTCGGAACAAAACGTGAGTTCACATTCGCGTGTGCATTTTACTCTCAGAGGAGTTTGGAATCACTAATCAGTCGTTCCACCATTTATCGTCGCATCCGCCATGAAATAGAACATTCCCATGCCAGCATTTCCGCCGCTAGACAGGAGCATACTAATTGTTGTGCACACAGTTTGATAGAAGATGTTTGTAAATACTTCATTTTATATAACTGACAATTTTAGATTTTCCGGAGCAGAGAGGGAGTCAATCTGGATTATTGCAGCAAACCCCTGATGGTGAGGATGCCCAGTCTATATTGTCAAACAACCTTATCAACCAGCTTTGAGATTGGGTTGTTTCAAGTAATACTGCCAGAGTTCATGTCAGTCGGCTGTTACAAAATCCGGAAGAACAACTGCCTGAATTGCCCTCGGATGCAAGAACACTCATGGAAGCTCCGCGGTTGTTGCTGGTACGTGGTGTGCATCCTGGTGAATATGCATATGTTGGGCTGATTAATTGCATTACACAAGCGTCAACATATCATCAGGTGTGGGACGTCGACGTCATTGTAATAAAACTGAATATAGATGGCTTATCACTGGATAACTCGGGAAGGTACACCTTGTGGCCTAACTTATGCCGCTTGTGTGAGCCATTTGTATCCCAGCCTTTGATCGTTGGCATCTATGGTGTAAACGGTAAACCGGAGGACGTCAACTGTTATCTTCTTGACGCTGTCAATAAACTGCGTAATGTGTAATCTGCCGGTATACTGTTTTGGGGGTCAACTGGAGCGTTAACTTGAAGGCTATCATCTGTGATACACCATGTCGTACGTTTGTTAAACGAATACGTAGCCGCGGTGCTGACTACGGGTGTGATAAACTTAAACTAAAGGACTGTACTGCAGTCGCAAGGTAACTTTCACTCTAAACGACGCTACTGCAAGAACCGATGCTACCTTTTGCGCTCCACTTCCAGCGATCGCCTCTTTGTTCACTTCTCTCCCTATTCACATGATGGACTGTCTTCAAGTAGACTACATGCGTTATGTGTGCTTGGGCGTGGACCGCCGGTTAATCAGCAACTGGACCTCGTGGTCACTTTCACTGAACGTTCGCATCAGTTCCCAGGCGATCAACCGAATCAATACCAGAATGCTGCACTTCGAAACGATTTGGACTTGCGATTTTCCCCGTAAATGTAGTGAGCTACTTAAATTCAAGCAGTGGAAGGCAGCTGAATGCAAACAGTTCTTACTCTATCTGTATCCTATTTTACCTAGAGGTAATCTGGACGATGCGAAATATGAAAACCTTTTGGATTTTTCTGTGGCTATTTATATTTTTTGTGATTCCCCCTATCACCATACGCATCAAGACATCGCTGAGCAGTTGATCAATGTTTCATGTACAATTTTCACGGCCGTATTTTTGGGGTGAAATAGTGTATAATGTACATTCACTAGTTCATCTTGCAGACGACGTTCTAAACCACGGTGCTCTCGACCAGTTTTCAGCATTCCCATTTGAATTATTCATGTAGAGACTAAAATCTATGATTCATGGGCCCACTAAACCTGTTAGTCAAATTTATAAGCGATGGTCTGAACGCACATCCGTACCACAGTTACTGGTGGTCCCAGTTTACATACAGATCTCAGAAGCCAATAAACATCCCAGCATTTCGCCACTGCTTACATTTTTTGGAGGACAATATTTTGTTTTCAAATTTTACTCTCAAAATGCTGCGATCATTGATAACTACCCTTGCCGTATCTTCAATATATTTCATCCTAATACCCTGAATTGTGCAGTTAAGTATACCCCCCTTCCGAAACCTGCAATACCTTTGTTCATTCATAGTCTGTCGTCGCAACATATTCTTATGTTTATAGTGACTGGATCCAGTGAAGAAGTTCTCACGGCACATGTATAGCAAACAATGGCCAAGTATTTGTTGTTTCTGCCGGATGCACACTGTTTGTATGTCTTTTTTACATTCCTCCACATAACTGCTCTCCTTATATTCATTTCGTTTCTGTAAACCCTGTTTGTTAATAAGTGAAAAGTTTATCGTTTCAGATGTACCCCGTTGTGGTTTTTGACCATCAAGTTGAGAAAGGTTGTGCTGTTCTCAGTTTATCGTGAACAAAGGATGGTATTGAAAACTGACCGAGCTTATCTGGCCCTTCATTTGGTGAAAGTGTCAGACTTCATCTAACAACGCCACCCGGCTGCTCCCGACCGTTATCTGCAAAACAAGTGATAATGAACAGTTTTAAATAATTGTTTTCAGACGATTATTTGAAAGCTAGGCGTTACACCAGGAAGTCAAAGAGTACATAAGACCTGCACTCTTCTGATTTTACTCTGAAGATTTGAAGGCGAACCCAGCGCACCGGGTATTTTCCATGTTTTTGCTTTCAACCCATCGTCTGGCGGACCCTCAAAAAGGTTGTTGTTTTCATCACCATCCGACGAATCCAGTGCCTCCTTATACATCATCACCATAGGGCAACCGTAATATGAAACTTTTGCTTTGCATACGAGTAAAGTTTATTCCAACCGATCTATTCTATCTGTTTTGACTGTCTATAGTACTAAGCCGTCGACATCTCTAAAACTTTGTACGCCGCTATCATTCCCGGATGTTATTTCCTCACTCACATTTAATTAAGTGTGCACTAGCTTAAGCTATAACGATAACAAGAAAATTTGATTCGTGAGTCAGACTCTTCTGTTAGTGTAAGTTGCCCAAACTCTTTAACTGTTTGGTTGCTTCGACGCATAAACCGGATCCGTTCATTTCGTTGTCATCAATATTCCAGTTAGGTACGTCTTCGTTTACTAATGCAGTGCAGCACTCATGCTCGTACATTAATGTTCAAGTACGAGTTACTGCACATGCGCACGGTTTTTAGTAAATTCCGGAACGTTTATTTTATGAACTTATTAGTTCGGTTACTTACCATAAAAGTACGTAGACTTCCACCATTGCGCCATACACTGTTATCTTTGTTTTGCAATTTTGTTTGCAAGTCGACCGCTAGTACACTATTCGCTTGCTGAGGACCAAATTTGCACAAATGTGAGCGATTTTCTGACAGGTATATCCCAGTTATATTCTTTCGAATAACAGGTATCTAGAGGATGTACTTTAAGTTGAAATTTCTGTTCCACGTTTCGTTCGACATGGTTTATGACGTAAAAGAATTCATCTGAAATTGCAATAGACCTGTGATTTATGGATTGCTTGTCAGCACCGTAATAGCAGAAGTTCCAATAGAATATTGATGAAAACTCCCTTTGATTGCATACTTCGCGTAGAATTTTCTCAATAATACTCGGACCCATAACTGTGTACGTGCGCGTATGCAGAATAACTTATTTATAAGTACGCGTGTTTCAAGGTCAAGGTTGGGGATAAGACAAACATCGTGACAGCTCCGATGGCGTTGGGGTGTATGCAGGTGCGCGTGACGTGTCTAGTGGGTTAACTGTTGTCAGCTTTTACAAATCAGGCCACGTGACACACGTTACAGAACACGATTTCATGTGGTCCGACGAGATTCTTGTCTGGTTATCAGCTCTTTCGAGTTGGAGAACAACCACCCAACAGTCGTCTGCCACAAGAGTCCCATCCCTCAAATGGTTCACTGACCATCAGTGAATTGAACGAGTGCAGGAATTAGTCACGGTATATTACACCAACCGCTGACATTAAGCAGTACGTAAAGGATGTTCACGAGAAGTTCATCACAACCGCTGACTTTGGATACATCTGCCACAAGTTGAAGCCTGAGATGTCAAGTGAGTTTGCCATGCAAGGTTGGTCACGGAACATTAAAGAACCTTGGTGTGGTGCTGTTGGTAAGTAGTGCGATGAGTGTGGTGTGCACCATGAAGGATGAAGTCAACAGATATAAGTATATCGGCTTCTCCCAGCCAATACAGATTGAATTATTTCGACGTTTCCGCACGTTGTGAATGTGGATGCCACCGACGGGACAAACGGGCACAAGCATGTCATTGTATATTTTCTCATACTTTCGAAGCTGGCAGTTATATCAGTTCCTCGTGACAGACGGTGTGGGATACGGCCGGCCAGTGATGTTCGGGTGCGTTAGTGATGAGAAGTATGCTTCGTTAGGTAGAGCGTTCGAAATTTTTGGGGAAGTGATGGGCGCGCAGATTGCGGTGGAAACATTTGTCATGGATAAGACGACTGCGCAAATGAGGGCAGCTGATACAGTGTTCGGCTGCAACATCCTGCTGTGTTACTTTAATGTACGTGATACCGTACGCAAGTATATAAGTGGTTAAAATTTGTCCGTCATGTTTGTCAAAAGACAAACACTTCGCAGTCATTATCTCTTCCATCAAATGGTTATGGTAGACAACGAGAGAGAATAAGTTGCACACGTACACTGGTTACAATAGGTTTGGACGTAATTTGTATATAGTTGGCCAAAGGTACAGAAAATAAGTAAGAAAGTAAGTTCCTTCATATATGCATACATAGATTTCTTACAGATATCAGATGTGACGAACGACATGATGATGAAGACTTCTTCTGATACACAGTTTCCGTAATCCGGTAGGACACCCATAACACGTGAAAACCGGGGGCTACATTCCGTGCTGAAAAAAGCGTAGGTAGTATGTACATTTATCCAAAGTAATCAAATGCATAATTCGAAATTCCATCCCCACGTTGTAGCCCCCAGTGACTTCACTCGTCTATCCATGTGTTTCAGCATAATTCGTATGGTAGGACGAATAGACGGAGCAGTTATACGTGCCTAAGCATGTAGAACATTTCGGCACAGCTCGTAATGTAGGACGAATGCGCTGATCATAGCTTAAGTGAACTGGACGGAGCAGCTATTAAGGTGACTAAATTCGGCATAATTAGGCGTTGATCATCGATTAAGTCAACCGGAGGGAGCAACTACCAATATCGGCGCAGTGCGTGTGAATGGGAAAAACGGAGGCTTGCAATAATGTCGACGTACATTATATACTTCGCAACATTTTCGTATGAGACAAGGTGAACAGCAGTTTGCCGATCATGTTTCCGAGGGTTAGTTTTCGCCGAATGATCTCATGAAGGTTTAACTGGAACAACCTTTCGTTTGATCCAGATATGGCATGAAAGTGCCCCGTAGCATAGGACCAAAGATTTTCCACATATTTCGAGCGGATCATGTCCTCAGGATCCACGAAACTGTTTGAATGATTGACCGCCCGCTTAAGTATGTAGTGTGCGTTCACATTAGTAGCTGCTCCATCCAGTTCACTTAAGCTAGGATCAATGTTGTAAAGCAGAAAATGGGAGAATTCAGAATAAACGTGTATTTAGACCCTTGGAGATAAGTTGTAATCACCTCCTTCAGTTCTGGTCAGAAGTGAGATAACATAGTGGCAGCCGTTAGTAAATTCTACACCTGGCGAAAGCACAGATTCACTCTCATCGGAGGCATAATAGTCTATGATAGCTGAAGTATGTAGCTGAAATGATAGAAGTGGGAATTAATGTTTTCGTCGAATGAAAAACGAATATCAAATGCGGTCATTACCTCTCAGGTGGATGAGTGTTGACTCGCGTACACATGGCAAGCTTCATTCAGGAACAGTCGGTCAGCAGTAAATAGAACAATATGCAAACTGTTAATGATATAATGGGAAGTGTTACCCATGTTTACCGTATACCGTTGACAGAAACAAACAAGTGATGACGTAGACCGTTTCCCACCGGAGGGACTTTCATGAAAACAAGCTTAACATATAATTCAGATGTATAACTAACCAATAAATGTGGCAGCATAGATTTCACTGAGAATTACTGCGATATTTCGTGTACAATGCAATGCAGACGCAACGCGGTCGAGGATTACAAATTCAGCTATATCCATAAAACCAAGGGGAACGGAGTGTTTCAGCCAGATTGAAATATGTATTCCACCACAGAAGTCTCAATGGAAGCATTTTCAGAACGTAGAATTGATTAGGAAAGCCAACATGATGTTTCTGTAGGAAAAAAGGTGACAAATTTTGCTCAACAAAAGTGTGAATATGGGCCATTTTTAGGAATAGCTGATTTTTCCCATTGAAGCACAAACACTATACTCAATAAAATCTATGGATATGTCCCGTAATATGCATTTAAATATTTCATGCAAAATATGAAAATTCTGTTCTCGCGCCTAAATGGTCGTTTCCAACTAGTTTCGGCCTTAAAATACCAAACCGGCGAATTACACCTTCGCCGTTATGAGTGTCGGATACCTTACAGCTTGGAGTGTTCTTAAATGTCAATCGTTCAGCAGGTCAGCTCGTCTCCATTCCAGCGTACACCCTGATTTCATGGAAAAGTTGGCAACGGTGGTACCAACAGGTAGTGATGCTTTCTGAAGTGCCCTACGTAGTAGTAGGTTATGGGCGTTTCTCACGTTTTTAGTATTATAGAAAGTTTAGGACTCGTGTTTCAACAACAGTTTGTAGTGAGATCACCTTCGACGTCCCTAAAATCCTAAACTCCCTGTGGCGTGAGAGTTGCCTTGCCAGTACCACCGCGTTAGTTCACATTACCTCGCGAATGTAAATTTACTACAAACCACTAACATCAGGGTTAGTGTGTTGGCGTAAGTATCGCAGTTTCGCTCATAGCCGTATAAAGAATCTGCGCCATCTCCACCGTTGTAAGCTGCATTCACTAGGATGACAGTGTTTTAGCTACTACCGTTGGGAACGCCGCCCAACTAGACTGACACTTGTTTGAATCCTGAAGGTCAACTGGAATTTCCGTTGACATTCGTCCTCTCTGGTAGCTACCGCGCGGTTGTGCTGAAGGTCCTCTCACGTCCATTTCCCTAGCGCCCCCTATTCTTTACGTTGAAGTCCGCTTGTGTACGGTGAGTAAATAAAATAAATAAAGTTTGTTTGCAGATTCACCGTTTTCTCACTGAGACTTCCGATCCGTGTTAACGTAAGGCTGGGGGAAACCTTGGGTGTGTGAACCTCGGAGCTAGCATCGCGAAAAGTTCGAGTGTCGAAATTGTGATCACGCTTTCTCGCTAATCACGCCGAAGTTTAAATGAAGGCACGTGTTTCCACGTCTATGACGTCGATTTACATTATATTTTACCTTCATATTTCCAAAGTAACGCAGAATGCGACTCTGTGCTATTTTTCCATCAATCCACATTCCATTGAACAACCGCACATTTCTTGCTTACGTCTTTGGAAGATTGAAACAAATAAATCTTTAGGATACTGAATTTGTAAGATTTCAGGATCTGCAACATGTCACAAATTTTCAGCAACTTTAATAGCCATAAAGTATTTTTCAACTGAAAGATAACGGAGATATTCACGGTCTACCGATTACACGCAGCCCCCATCCAACGGTTAAACGTTCCTGCTTACGTGCATCGATAGGTTTACGCGATAGTCTGTTGCTGTTCTCCTTAGCGATATTTTGTTTGAGACAGTCGCCTAAACTTTTCCCGAACATTGGACTGCCAATTTTTGTGTTCCAATGTTTGTCACTACGGACCAAGTTTCTCAATTCTAGTCAGTCTTCTTCCGCGACTTGACCCGCCTTTTGAGTTGTGATCACATCAGGACAACTGCATACCATCCTGCCGCTAACGGGATTGTTGAACGTTTCCACCGACAGTTGAAAGCATCACTCATGGCGCAGTCGACGAAGAGTTGGACAAAACGCTCACAACTCAATCTACCAAGCATCAGATCCGTCTTGAGGGAAGACATAAAATGTTCCATCGCTGAATTAGTTAGTGGAACGACACTACGTTTTCTAGGTGTTTGCTCCATCAAAACCTACAAGCTGCGATAGATATGATCAACTATGCACACCATCTCAAATCGTATATGGAAGTAGCCCTTGACATTTCCACCTCATAACATTCCTGGTCTCAGCAACTCAACAAGGACTTGATGATTTTCGCCTACGTTTTCGTTCGTTGGGACGCAGTTCGGCGCTCACTTCGACCATCCTACGATGGTCCCTTCAACGTGGCTTCGCGAATGGACAAGGTCCTCGACATCGAGCATTGATCGTCTCAAACCTGCCCACGTTGACACACATCAGGAATCTCCTTCCCTTCCCTCTTTACTCATGTTGCCGAACCACAGAACCCAAAAACATCCATCCCTTCCACTACCCACACGTTCGACTTTTCACCCAGGATTGACAGGGATGACAAAAGAACACCTTCTATCCATTCGTCTACCGAACAGACTTACGCAATCTCAACACCCTCTCCTCATCCGTCTCCACTCCATCCAACTACGCATTTTGGTAGACACGTTATTCCACCAGACCGTTTTCGCGGAAAAATTTCATGTCACTCATTCTTGCTTATCAGACAATATTCGAGCATATATCTTCTACAAATGCTCTGGGGGGAGAGTACTGTAGAGACTCCGTTATTTTTGTTTACAAACGATGCTTCATTTCTGTGCAACGATCTTTTGTATCACATTCGCAGGTTGTTCAAATTGATTCAAGTGACCTTGCAATACAATACAAATTTTGTGCACGTCGGTCTGCTCTTCTCTCCGTTGCGCAGTCGTTTGCCGACACAACACGGATCTATCATCCAACTTTTTAGCTCCGTTGTACTACGAACATCGCCTCATTCTGGATCGTGCTTTAGCAGTCCACGGCAGTTCTGTGATATTACCCACTTCCGGATACTGGTAATTTGGAATATTGTGGTGGTCATCTCGAACACTTGTGAACACACTCTTGTGAGCCAAATCCATTTGATCGCCGCAACTTTCTGGAACCTTGAAACCATTTTGTCTCATTCGTTCATTTCCTTATCACCGATAGCTTGGTGAGGTACACTCACAGTAACTCAGTAACTCGTCTTAACCACTACACGCTCAAGGAAGCGATAAAAGACCCTGAAGACCTCGAAGTGTGGGGGTATATTATTATTATTATTATTATTATTATTATTATTATTATTATAACGGTATATTTATCAAGGCATCCGTGAGAAACACGGTCAGATAAGCGTGATCAATGTACACACTGTAACGTGAAACACATACCGTACACATAATTGTTAATTGTACAATACACTAATTGTGAAAATAAAGTAGCAAAACAAGCAAAATAAGAGAGGACACTTCCAGTTTATGTAGAAGAATTTGGCCTAATGGCTTTAAAAAAACTAGTTCTGAAAACCTTCAATATTCGATAAAAACATGTTCAGTAGTCAAATCAATTTTCGCTTCACAAGGTTAGCATTGTCCTTATAGTCAAGGTAATGCCAGAATGAACAAAATGAACAGTCGAAGAATTCCGCCACTATTTGATGTAGATGGTTTTGGGAAATTATGCAGAAACATTCGCCAAGACGAACGAAGAAGGGAGGGCCCCAAATTTTGTGGAGACATGCACGATCTTCTGGAATGGAATTCGGTATTTCCTCTGAATCAACGAAATTTCAAAGACATCGCAAACTGTTCAACGAGTACAGGATTTCGATTGTCCCGATTTATGGAACGTGGTCTCGCATTAGACTTAATCGTGGAATCGGGGATTGGAAGCAAAATTACGTGATAAACGGGAGAACGTAAAATGATAATGTGAAGTATGGCGCATAATGGAATCTCATAGTTTCCGGCCGAACCTTTTATACAAAATTTATAATTTTGTGGTAGTTAACAAAATTTATAGCATTAGCAAACAGTTATTGTCGTACAAGGCGAAAAAGATCGATTAACAGCTTTTCCTAACATATGACTACTGCCGAATTCCGATGTCGATTTAGTATACACGGCCGACATGTAGAATGAGAAAGATGGTTGGCAACATTAGAAGATTGCTAAGTGGTCTATTAGGGGAGGAAGAGGCATAGATTTATGTGTAATCATATGAGACGAACAGGTTGAGTTACATATATTTTTTTTAAAACGGTTTTAACGTGCACAACTATTGCATAGTTGGTGACAGCAACACACAACTGGTAATGATTAAATATGGGGTAAAAGTGTACCAGGATGGTTTAATTACTACCAACGGGGGTGTTACAATGTTACAATGAGTTGGCTATGGTTTTGTTGTTCAGCTGCAAGTTTTAGACACAACTATGTAAAGGATTTGGCCTCTTAGAGAAATACTAAGTTTCGAAATTCAGGAATTTCTCGAATGGCGAAGTTTTGATCAGTTCGGAGTGTACGCAGCGTTGTATCATGTGATATGGGTTTCCCTTCAGATTTTATTAGATTAGATCAATGTTTTCTAGGTTATTATTTCCGTTTTCAAAGATATCATCTTTGGGCAGACAGAGCTTGAAAATAGATGACGTTCCATAATGTCAGGAAAGTTTCTAAGCTTCGTTTGAATTAATGTATATTCATACTGACTCTAACTGCGTATGGGAGTTTGTTCCAAATGTAAGAATGTTTCACTGGTAAAAAATCCGAACATCGTTTTTGCGGGATTTAAGAGCCGCCAAAGTGAACTATTTGTTCCTGATGTTGTCTTTTGAGCTATGCTGAAGGCGAATCGCGTAGTTGACAGTGGATCTATTACCGTAAACTAGTTTATACATGAGTGCAAGACTCACTAACGATTCACGCCTGATCGTTGAGTTACGCGTAGCCCAAAAACGGATCCACAAAATGAGAACAAGATTGAATCCAACAATTTCTACGGTACCATTAATGAAATGCATCAATAATTACCAAAGGCAAACCTCAATCGTTCGCAGCGATAGTTTCGTCCAGCAAAATCAACAGCTTCTCAACAGGACTAACAAGGTCAAAGGTGAACCGTCACGCCAGCTGACCAGGACAAGAATGGCCACTCGCGCCGCGGATCTTTAATGACACATTAGTTCAATAAAACAAAACGGGGTGGATGAGGTAGTGGGAACAAGTGTCAGGTTAGTGGGAAAAAATGGGGAATGCAAAGGATGAGGACGAATCTTCTGAGTCCGTGGATCAACATATTTACAGCACCTGCCAAAATTCGTCTGCGTCTGTCAGACCGCCGGGAGTGCTGTACAGTCCTGGCTCCCTGTTTACCTATACTTAATTTAACTGTCCACATGACATACGTTGGAGACCTCGCGAACCGTAGTGTCTAACAGTCATGCCCTTCTAGCAAACAAAGGCGCCCACGTCTTTCCTCATGAAACCGGTCTTCGTGCGAACCTCCACAGTACGGACTAGTTCGTCCGCGTCTGCTTCACATTTCGTAACTAGTCCCAAGGGCCACTGGTCTCTAGTCAATCCATCGGATACAACAAGAACAACGTCACCGACCTGGAAATTCCGTTGCCTTTTCAGCCACCTCTGGCGCACTTGCATCGATGACACATACTCTCGAAACCACCTTTTCCAAAAGGTAGATACCATGTTATTCGCTTGTCTCCAACACCTAGTGTGCCAATCTACCAGATTGCATTCTGGAACCAACCCTGTAATGCTCTTCAAAAGAAGGAAGGCATTCGGGGTTACAGCGATGTTGTCAAGGCCGTCTGCGGCAACAAGAACCAATGGTCTGTTGTTTAAGATA
Organism: Paragonimus heterotremus; assembly: GCA_013368495.1. Taxonomy (NCBI): domain Eukaryota; kingdom Metazoa; phylum Platyhelminthes; class Trematoda; order Plagiorchiida; family Troglotrematidae; genus Paragonimus; species Paragonimus heterotremus. The sequence goes on along the minus strand of LUCH01002249.1, from coordinate 4,802 downwards.
CGCTCTACTTCAGCCAATGAAGTTAGAAGGGTTACGTCATCGGTTCCTTGCTCTCGGCAGATTGCGCTCAAAATACATTTGACAGATCGAATTAGTCGCTCCCATACTCCACCCCGATGATCAGCCTACGGCGGGTTGAAGTGCCGCTGAATTCTCTTTCGTAAGAGCTTGTCATCGACAGACCCACTACCTAAGTTGCGGACCCACCCTCTAAGCTCTTTGACAGCGGCTAAAAAATTGGTACCGTTATTAGAAGAAACTGCCTCAGGCCTACCTCTGCGTCCGATGAATCGTGACAGGAAGGCTAATTCCTCGGGGAGGCACTCTGACTGCACTGATCTGATGAAGTCTACTTTTGTCGCCTTGATTTTCTCTAAACTCCGAGGGCCGGTTTTCGAAATCAATTCCGAGCGCCCGCCATGGAGTTCCCTAATGTAGTACTTGAATCGGGTAAGCCATACCATGGCTCTAAGTCAGGGAGTTCAACTTGAATGTCGAACCGTATGGTTATGCAGACTGTTCGCTTGAACGACAAAGTTAACAAACGGGTGTCTTCTTCAGTTCACTGTCGTTAGCCTCAACGAGGGACTTAGGTTTCGTAGACCATGACCTGCAAGGTCGACTCAAGAACTCAGGATCTTTCAGCCACTTGTCTGTTTCTGTGTCCCGCGTCAAACCAGGCGAAGTTATGTAAGTCAGATTGTTTTCGGATCTCACAAGGTCATGTTTGGGCCAACGCAGAAGACAGAACATACCTCGGTCACGAACGGGGATGCGTACTTGCGGAAACATCTTTCCGATATCCGCTAACATTGCCACTTTCTCCATGCGGAATCGTAACAATACGCTTACCAAATCTGTAGTCAAGTCAGAGCCCTGATACAGCCTGTCATTCAGGGACAGGCTTTAGTATTTAGCCGAGCAGTCAAAGACTACTCTGAGCTTCCCCGATTTCTCAGAGTTTAGTACAAGGTGGCGTGACACGTACCACCGATGCCGGTAGCTCGGATCAAGATGAGCTTGGGAGACCCTTTCAACGTACCCATGTTCAATGTGTTGTTGTATTACGTTCGCGCACTTTGAGAACGTACTTTCATCATAGTCAAATCTCCTCATCAAGTAAGACAAACGTCTCTGAACCGTTTGGTAGTTGTCAGGTCACGTGGGGTGCTCATCCTTCCAAGGTGGCGGCACTTCATAATGCCCGTTTGCGTCCAGCGCGGACGACTGCACTAGTGATAAGGCCACCGAATCCTCTCTGGGGAGTGTGGGACCATTCGGGGACATATCAGTGAGCTCAGTATCATATAAGGCACGAATCAGATCTGCTAACTTAGGAACGTCCTGTGAAAGCTGGTTGACAGACGCTTTAGTCTGGCATTCACCGGTCAAATGTCCGCACAACATCCAATCGAACAAAGTCCACACGGGGTATGGCTGTCTACGTACCCATAGCCTTTGATCTATGACCCAGTGCGCCTCGGGCACGTCACATCCGTGGAGAATTGTAACCTCACCGTCCTCAATTTCACTAAATGTAATGTCCGGCAAGTGTGCCTAATTACTGGCTTCTCTCTGGATAGAATAGATAGGTGTCATTGGCAAGTCCTCAACGGAGTAAGCATTACCGGTGGTAACCGTCTCACCTCCGTCTAAGGACTTGAGATTCAGCTTGGTGCTCGTACAACATGTTGTTTTGTTCCGTTGATCGTCGTAATGGATAGGGCTGAAGCAGCACCCGAGATACCCAGACGGTCTAGGAAGTCTTTCTTAACTAAGGTGGTATCTGGCCCGATGTCCACAAACGCGTAGGTTGTAAGGGTTCCAGAGGAAACCGTAACCTGCACCGGGATGACTCCTAAGCGTTCCTGGTTACTTGAAAAACTGGCTGCGTTGTAAGAGCCTTGGTGCACTGAAGTAGCCACCACAGGGCCATTGGATTTCGAGTGTAGCAAGTCATTATGCCAACCACCACATCCATCTAGGGTACACTTCAACCTACGCTTGAAGTGGACAGCTACGTGGGAGGGCTTAAGGCGAATAAAACATCCGCCTTTTCGTCGAACGGTGTCCCATCTCTGCTCGACATTCATTGAACGCAATTCAGGGCAGCGTCCTAGCCCATGAACCTGCTTACACAAAGGACAGTTATTTGCACAGGGCAGTAAACACGGCTTAGTTACCGTGTACGCTGGGGCCCTTGCCTGTCTGCCGGCATCTCTCGGTGTGTCCAACTTGCTCGAGCCTAACTTCGCAGCGGATATTTCTCGGAAGATGTTTGAGGATCGCGAACTTCGCACATTCTCACACTTTCAGGGGTGTCTTCATGGGTACATGGACGAGGTGGGCGTTATTTACGTTCGTAGGACGAGCCGTAGGCCTGAAGATGCCTTGAAGTAGAATAAGTTAAGATGACCTGGTTTCATGAAAACCGTGTGGATTTATTAAAGTTGTATGAATTAAAAAATGTGCATGAGTAATTGCAGGGGTGTACGACGTGTCTAGTGGGTTAACCGTCGTTAGTTTTAACGCACCGTTTCACGCGACACATGTTGCAAATCACGATGTTATGTGGTCAGATGAGATACTTGTCTAAATGTGAGCACTTCCGAGTTGGAGCACAACCACCTTCTCAATCGTCCGCTACATAAGTCACATCCTGCGGATCGTGGACTCATCGTCGGTGAATTGAACGAATGCAGGAGAATGTTCTAGCACAATACACAAACTGCCGACACTAAACAGTAATTAGAGAATGCTTACGGGAAGACCACCACGACCGTTGACGTTGAAAACACCCGCAGCAAGTTAAACATTGTGCGGTTAACCGTTTCAAGGGATCTGCCTTGAAAGTCATTCAAAAGGCAAAACGGTCCTATCGACGCAAATCCTCGATTCTTGAATAATTTTTGAGGTCTAAAAATTGGAACTTCAAGCAAAGTACCTATAGTACATCAATTGTAAATAAGTGTCGTTGACCGAAAAATTGGAATATATCGAATAAGTCCCAAAAGTACTGGCTTGGTGATTAAAAATCTTCCCACCATTTTCGCGGAAATATCCCGTTATTGGAGTTAGCCCACTGTTTTAAGTTTTATAAATGAGATCATTGCCATTTTTGAGGCGAAATACGTCATCCTGTGGTCGGGTATTAATATCTGGAAAGTGAAGCCCCGATAATTCACCCATGGCCTAGATGCTCAGCATTTGTCAAACTATTACAAGCATCCTCAATCGAAGTTGTCAAACTGAGATCTGATTGCATTTGTGGAGAGCCTTTTAACTCAAGCGGTATCCGGATTTCGGAAGTGGGTCATAAAACCGGGTTGTTCACTTTTGAGACTACAAATAGAGTCTGGTGCTGTGCTTGAATTGGAAGGTAGTTCAGTTACTCTCATTTTGATTCCCTCTGCCCCAGTTGCACCAGTGCACCTCGCGTAGGAAAACCACGAACTGGGAAAACAAACGTTGAGCAATGTTGCACTGGTCCAGATAGGCCCGGACCTGACGCTGAGTTATGCGTGGCATTTGAACTCACGAATATCAGATAAAACAATCTGATGAACAGGATAATCCGAAGATTTTAGAAATCATAAAAGTAGCGGTCGAAAAATGGCTTATTGCAGCACTTAAGAAAATAATAAGTGTCTTCCATGTCCAATGTGAATCGGCCGATTGCCAACGTAAATGTTCAGGGAAAAACCGAAAGAATGAGCGTGAACAACCTTTGCGCAGCACTCAAAGCTAATCAATAAATTAATTCATCAAAACGACTGGATCCAGGTGGTTGTTAGACCGCGTCAATCGCTGGGTCTGGAAGAGTTTAGGAAATGTGCGACGGTACTTATAAACGAGGGGAATCTGAACAACAGACGTCAACCGTGTTAGGATAATCAATTTGGGATATTCGCTCCAGCAGAACATTCGTGCGCAGAAGAGAACGAGGTGCACCTGTTGTGTCCAGATCCAACGCCTTCAATCAAGTTCTCGATGACGCCATTTGTTCCGTCAGTTTAACGGTAATTTGTTGCTAGTCTTCTCCTAATCACTCGCATCGATTAAAGCCCCACCGAAAAAATAGCACCAAACCACGGGGACCTTTGGTCTAACTAGAGGTCCTGTATGGCAAACGTGAACGTATGACGAACTTATTCCCATCGGGTGCGTACAAACACTGGAATGCCTTGCTAAGGTGCGTTGTTCCTGCTAATCAGGTAGCAATTTACAAGAGTCGACTTCATCATCACCTATTGCCGTATTTAGATTACCGCATAATTTCCCTACCTCGTCCCCTCGCGGAAGAATGTTCGAATCTGTGTGTGCAGATGGAGACTACTCAGAAGCTCCTGGTTTGAACTGTTTTCACCACTCCATAGTGCGGTTAAACATTCAGATATCTGCGACAACTGAAGCTTTGTAAACTTTGGGAAATTATTGGGTGTCCATGCTCCAGGACACGCCAGGTATAGACCTGCGTTAGTGAATCCAAAGGACCTACTATTCGGGGCCAAATATTTAATTGTTACTTAAGCCGTTTCAAGGGCTACTTGGAGGCTAGTTACAACAGCCCAAGACCAGCGTGCAAGCAACAGCGGCATACAAAATTCTGCCAAATGTCAGCGGTCATTGGTACATGAGTGCCAGCCGTAGACCGTGAGGTTCTGGGCTGTTGTGTTCGAGAAAATTATTTCCTCGCAAGTAATTAGCGAATGCTTACGGGAAGACCACCACGACCGTTGACGTTGAAAACACCCGCAGCAAGTTAAACATTGTGCGGTTAACCGTTTCAAGGGATCTGCCTT